>VZRM01002339.1:0-23176 GCA_013397955.1 Grantiella picta | reverse complement strand
TGCGGTAAAAGGTGCGCTCTGCGCCAGTAATATATCATCCATGTAGTGATAGATGATCACTTCTGGCCAGGCCGTCCGAAGAGGCCTGAGAGCAGCATCCACATATAGTTGACAAAGTGTCAGTGAGTTCCGCATTCCCTGTGGTAATACAGTCCATTCAAAACGTTGTGCAGGTGCCTCATGGTTAATTGAGGGCAGCGTAAAAGCAAAACGCTGCATGTCGTCTGGATGTAGTCCAATGGTGAAAAAACAGTCTTTTAAGTCCACAACAAGTAGAAACCATTCATCTGGTAGCATGCTGGGATTGGGGAGCCCTGGTTGTAAGGCTCCCATAGGTTGCATTTGATCATTTACTGCACGCAGATCATGGAGCAGTCTATATTTTCCAGATTTTTTCTTTATAACAAAAATTGGAGTATTCCATGGACTAGTAGATAAACGCAAGTGTCCCTGTTGGAATTGTTCTTGTATCAAGGAGTGTGCTTGTTCCAGACTTTCCTTTTTTAGAGGCCATTGCTCCATCCATATGGGTTCATTTGTAATCCAGGTGAGACGGATGGGGAAAGTCCATGCAATGGCCCCCTCTAGAAATGCGATTCCAATGTTAACACAACTCCCATTTGGGCCAAAACATCACGGCCTACTAAAGCATTTACTCCTGGGGGAAGTGGTAACAACTGTACCACACAGTCCACAACTTTGTCATCAATGGTAATTTTTAAACGTGGTGACTGACGAGCCATGGTGATACCTCCTACACCAGAAACAGTAGCTCCAGATGCATATGCTGGCCAGTGAGCAGGCCATTTGTTTTCATCCACCACTGTGACATCAGCTCCAGTATCCAAAAGTGCTGTTAATTGTATCCGATGGCTGGAATATTCCAAAGATATCCGTTTTTGTGGACGTTGCCCCAAATCTACTGTTAGCATAACCGCAGGGCCTGTGGAGTCAAAACCTCCTGCTCCTCGATGAGGCCGGCCAAATGGACCTTGGAGCAACTGGGATATAGGCACCAGTTGGGCAATTTTAGATCCAGCAGGAATATGAATAGGTGGATGAAATGTCCGAGCCATAATGTCAATTGTACCCCGATAGTTTGCATCGATTAATCCAGTTAAAATATCAAGTCCTTTCACAGTTGCAGATGATTGTCCAATCAGGAGGGCGTTAACAGGCTGTCCATTAATCACAATTGGTCCTGTAATTCCAGTAGGTATCCGCTTGGGGGTGTTGTCCTCCAAGGTAACGTTCACTGTGGTTGCCAAGTCCAAGCCGAGGCTCCCTGAGGTGGCTGGCTGGGAGGTGGTTGAATTTGGGCAGGGGCAACTATTTGTGTCGTCGCGCGGGCTCCTTTCGCGCTCTGATTCCCGTTTCCCTGGGATCTCCGACAAGCTGCAGAGCTGTGTGACGGAGTCTGGCAATGAGAACACCATACTGCTCCAGCAGAGCAGTTTCGCCGAAAGTGTCCTGGCTGTCCACAGCGAAAACAATGGAGCTTTGTTTTTCGAGTTGCTGGAGGTGGCCTTGGCTGTCGGAGGGGTGCTAATGCGGCGAGGACTTGACTATGAGAGGTGTCTGCCTGTGCTTTCAAGCTCTTTCCTAGTTCCTTAATAGCACCGACTAACATAGCCTGATCACCTGTGGGAATCATAGTAGCCCTTTCTAAAAGTTCCTCTATAGACCAATTCCCTGACAAAGTCATTATAAGGTTTCGGATTGAAGCATTCCCATTCTGTAATATACACTGCTTTAATATAGCCCCCTGCATGTACTCAGCTGTCCCTGCTGTTTTGATCACTGCTGATACCTTATCTACAAAGGACCCCAGCGGCTCATCCCGTCCCTGTTTTATAGACATGTAGGACGGGAGACCACCAGGTACCTTAAGCTTATTCAAAGCTTGTCGAGCCAAATCCATAGATTCTCTAATCTTATCTGGTCCCAACAATGCCTGAGCCTCAGTTCTTAAATAAGCACCTAACCCCATCAATTCCTCAAGAGTAACTCCATACAGTGGGTCACCTTGTTGACGATTTAAACCCACCGACTGCTGGCAGAATGCCTGCCAATGAGCATTGAACAGCAATTGTTGATGTTGAGTAAGTATCAATTTAATAATGCTTTTAATATCACAGGGGAGCAGAAGTCCTGACCCCCAGATATAGTCTAACATTTGTTTAGTGGGTTCCCCCGTAATTCCAAACTCACTAACAGTAGCTCTTTACTGTGATAATAATTTCCAATCTAAAGGTGAAATACTAGCAGTAAACCCCCCCCCGGCATTCGGTTCGTAAACTATTGGGAATGCACTCAGCATGTCAGTTGCAACCTCGAACTCCCCCTCCTGTGCCACCTGTGCAGCAATCAGCTTCCACATAGCTTCACGCTGATTCACAGACCCCGGCCCGACCCCACCGGGAGCGGCCAGACTCCCAGTAGGTGGGAGATCGAGGCTCTGCAATCCGGGTGACTGAGAAACTGCCCTGTGAGATACTGGGTCAGAAAACTCGATCGGAGCGGAAGGCTCGACCGCGTCCTCAGAGGGCTCAGCAAATGGATTAGTAGGGGGGATTTTTACTTTGTTTGTTAATGGGGGGAGCGGCCACGGCCGCTCTTCAGAGGATGAGGAAGGTGGTCTCAGGCATTCAGCAGCTGCTTTAGCTGCTTTCTGTTCTGCGTGATACTGATCCAAAGCAGAGCTAACTATCTTCCATGTTTTACTTAGCTTTTTTCCCAGTTTCTCATCATCACACATAACATCTCTCACTTTATCTCCTAGTTTCTGCCATTCATCATGGTCAAAAAGGGTATTAGGGTCAATAAAACAACCGTTAGCCAACCCCCATACTGTCAAGCCCACTAAATCACTCTTAGTGTCCTTAACCTTAATCCCCCGCTTTTCTAAAAAGCAATATAACAAATCAAAGGCAGCTTTCCTCTCCATTCCGATATACGGAACTGCGCACTAATTTTCACCCTCCGAGGTAATCGGCCGCCTTTCCTCTCTGGTGCGTGTGAAATTCACCTCGCAAGTCCGGCAGTGTCCAGATCCCGTTCTGTAACGGTCGTCCGATCAGTGCGCCCACTGCTTCGACCCTCCGGGGTGATCGGAGCCAGATGCCTTCTCGGTCGTGGCTACATCGCCTCCCAAATAGATCCAGCCCAAAGGGGAGCGAGACCCTTGAACGTCGGGGTCACCATTAAATGCCGAGAAACGGAGGCTTGACAATCCAATATGGATTAACTACAAGCTTCAGTTTATTGATCTACAGTATACAGTTTTATAGTGTAGTTAACTAGATCATGCATATTCTGTAATTGTACAATATTATTGGTTATATACTTCCACGCCCTAAGTTTGGCTACTTGCCTTAAACATAGATACATGTTATCTATAATGCCTGATTTCTGCATTCCTGTTACCAATTACTGCATACCTGACGGCTCCTACAACCTGCATATTGAAGCCAGGTCATGGTGACATAGATCGCTGATTGGACACAGGCATCTAATTAATAGTTGGCTAAATATGGCTATTGTTAAGAAGCGGCTTGTTAAGAAGCAATTTGTCCATCGGCATGCCCTTTCTCTAAAAGCCAGCTTTCCACAGCAACCCATCTTCCCTGGGCTGACTTCTGCTGATGGTATACCTGCTGTGCCTGGAATATGTACAGAATTTTTAGTTTAGAGCCCACAGATTCCTTTTAAGAGGGAGGGCAGGAAGTTAAAGGCTAGAACAGAAATCTCTGTGTGGCGGTTGGGTGGTATTGTCTGTCAGCATCTGAAGTCATCCAGGTTACATTCTGAAGTGAGCTGGCCTGATTGGAAAGACTTTGGGTTGGAATAGTTGTTGGAAAGCACATTCCTTCATAGATCAGCAGTGCGGCTCTCCAGAAGGAATACTGGGTAAATAACAGTGGTGGGATTACATGGGGAAGAATTTTATGATCCCAACAATTGGAACAGGTTTTATCTGCTTTTTGACTGAGAGAATATATTTTTGAGGCCCTGACTTGGACCTCTTTGCTGCAGACTTTTTTTTTCTTTATTTTAGTACAATTTAGGCCAATTCTTTGACCTCAGCTGGACCAACTATATTCATTCACCTGCTTCTCACAAACTTTTTTCAGTTCAGAATAGCAGTTGGGTCATGAGACTTGTTTTCAATCACATCTAGAAGAATGCAGGTTTATTTAGGACTTGTCCAAACCAGAGCCAGCAGCTGCAGTGCCAACCTGAGGTAAAAATCATGAAGGAGTGAGGTTCAAAAGCTGAGATCCAGACACATGTCACAGGAGTGTAAGGTGTTTGGATAGGAGTTCTCATTATCTGTGCAGTGGCTGTGTTTCATAATGGGGTCCAGGGTCATAAACACATGAAAAGACTTAGCTTGGCTCACTGTTTTTGCTCTTTCTCTTAACAACAGGTTTGCTCCAGGTCTTTCTTTCATAACATACATAGGCAGCAAGGAAGAGCGACCCAAACTGCAGGAGAACTTGAAAGAGGATTCTCACTTCCATGCACTCCTGACAACATACGAGGTACGTGATGTCTTTGTCACTTGAAAGGGGGGCTCCAGTTTTCCTTGCGTTTTTGATTCCTCTGTACCATCCAGTTTATGCCTTGTCAGCCCACGAGTTTTCTCACTTTTACCCTACCAATTCTCTTCCCCCACTAGCACTGGGCAGAGTGTGAATGGCTGTGGGTGGTGTTAAACCACAACATGCTGAAAGTTTCATGTAGCTGTCATGCTTTTTTTCCTCAGGTTGTAAGTGCTTTCATTCCACTCTGCTCCATTTCACCAGACAAAAAAATGCTCTGTTTCTTAACTGATGTATTTACTTAAATCATAAATTACAGGTCATTTTCTTTCATTGCAGATTTGCCTGAAAGATGCAGCATTTCTAAAGTCGTGAGTCTGGTTTTAGTTTCTTCAAATTTAAGTCTGCGTATCTGTCAGCAGTTTCTTAAGTGGATGTTTGTATGTGTGAGATTCTGTGTTGTTTCATGAGACAGGGATGGTTTTGGCTTGTGATTATTACTTTGCCTTTTCAAACTTTCAGTGAAGAAGCTTTAATGTCAGCTAAGATATATGTGAACTTCCCCCAAGGACAGTTTTCAAGCCAGTTAACTCAAAGCAATATGACACAGTGACTTACAGCAGTACCCTAAGTATTAGTCCAGCAAAGGAAATTCTCAAGAGCTTCAGGTTATAAAGGTATTAGCTGCAAAATTCACTGAAACTGGCCTGCATTACATAACAGTGATAATGTGCTAATACCATATTCTGGTATTCTGAAGTTTATTGCCTCCAATCAGAACTGTGGAGGGCTTATGAAGCATTATGCCTTCTAGAAAGACTCATTATTCAGCTGAAATTCAGCCTGTAGGAGATACTGTCATAGTCCTGCAGAATTCTACAGAAGTCTGTAGTTGAAATGGGGTGGAATTTTCCTTTTTTCTTAGCAGTAGTGCCAGTGCCTTGCAGTGGTGTTGTGACAAATGCTGAGAGCAGCTATACACAATGAATGGCTCAGTATCTTTGGAGAAGCAGAAATTCAGAGGCTCTCACTGGCACAATTTTGTGTCTGTCAGAACTAGTCAGACCCACAATGGGCACCCTCTTGTCTGTCAGCAAAGTGCCTGTCCTTGGCCATTGCTGGAAATAGCAGGTTGTGCTGCACATCATAGTAGAAACCAGGTCTAATTAAAGGTGGCCATAACTGTAGTGTCCTTACAGTTTCATATAAAATTCTGCATCGCTCTATATTAGTCTGTTTATTTTAAAGTGTAGCCCAGGTGTGTAGCACCCAGGGAGAGCAAGCAGCCAGCCCTAGTATCACAGAAATGTCAGCTACTGAGTAATTTCCTACTTCTAAAGCTAAGAAATAACATCAAAGCCATGTCACTCAAATTTAAGGTTTTGCCCTTTCGTTTCCTTCTGAAAAAAGTGGTTGCTAATCATTTGTACCTTGTCCTGTGTACGAGCATTTGGAACACTTTGTAAAGGTGGGTCAGAGTTATCAGACGTCTCACCACCACTGCTCCTTACCAGCAGTGTAACAGCATGCATGAATTGAGCAAGAGCTGTGCTCTAATGGAATAGATGAGTGATCAGACTCTGCTCTGCACTTGAGCTTCTGCAGTGCTGCACAGTGGAGAGTCCTGCAATTCAGCTCCTGAGCTCATAGAATGAGAGTAATGACATTTGACTGTTCTGGCAATGGCAAACCATTCTGATATAGCCAGGAGAGAAATTGAGGCAAACAGAAAGGTTGTGGGAAGAATGTAGGTCACTGTGATTTCAGTTTTGTATTCCACTGGGAAGAGAAGTGTGCTGGTAAGAAAAGCTGGAGGGTCATGCTTCCCTGGAAATTACTCTGATGTAGAAGGTGAAACCCTAGTGATAAGGAGGCACAAACACTGAGGGCTGAGAAGATGTGGAGCTTCTATTAGGCCTCGTGAATCTACTGGATCCTTAGTGATTCTATGCAGTGTCTCTCTCCTCAGATTCTTGAGAAGACACTGCATAGAGCTGTATGAGCCTAGAATAAGTCAAAACTCCTGTCTTGGGTGATTTGGAAAAGCCTTGTTTGTACTGGGTTGGGTTGTTGGGTTTTTGCCATAGGGCCTAGTTGAATGTCTCTTTTTCCAAACCATAGACCTCCTTGAGTGTTCAACTAACTTGTATTTATGTAATTTTTCTAATAGTAATGGGGGTGGAGAGAGAAGCAAGAAATTCAAGTGAATTTTGTTAGTCTTGATTTAAGAAAAACTCACCCAGGCTATAGTTAAAAAGCTGTGTTGGCTCTTCAAAAGCAGTATCTGTGAATTCCACCCCACTTTTGGTGTTTTCTTGTTCTCATGGGGTGGGACCCCACCTCAAGTTGTGCCAAGCAGAGCCACCACTTACTTCAGTCTTTTTGTACTTACAAGAATGAATTGTCAGCCCCTAACTGAAGATGCTGGTTTTTGTTTGTTCAGCTTTAACTGGGCTGCCTTGGTTGTAGATGAAGCTCACAGACTGAAAAATCAAAATTCTCTGCTTTACAAGACACTTTCTGAGGTAAAGTAATGCATCTATCTTGTAGTCTCTTAAAACTTTTCCCTTTTCAGAGTCTCTGTTCCCAGAGCATTAAGCTCTGAACCAATAACTCATTTCCATCAGAGCTAGTGAACAGATTCCCATAGTTAGTGGCAGAGAGATAAAGATCTTGTTGGCTTTGCTTGGAGGTGGGCAGTATTTGGAGCTTCCCTCTCATGTTTGGACTTGCCACATTGGAGCAGTTTGAGAGACTTGAAAATGTAAAACAGCTAGACACAGTGCTGAACCACAGCTGTGCTTCTGTAGTAGTAGAAGTCTGGCTGGCCTAAGACAATATCAAGCAACAAGAGGACATCTCCAGCTCTGGAAGGGTGAAGGTACGCTTGCCTAGTTCATGGGCCCTCAAGTCTTGAGCTACTGACTTCCACTGTCCGTTTAATGGAGCCACCCTTGTTTACAGAAATTAGGAGAATTGCTCCAGCTTCCAAAGCACCTTGCCAGAGTAGCACAAATGCTGGAGTGAAGGCTGCGCTTCTTGTCATGGCAGTGGAACATCGGCATTTGGTCTTCACTGGCATCAGCAACAATGTACTACAATACACCTTGGAAAATAGGGGTTTTTTATTGAATTCGTGAAAGTCTTATGTATTCTGAACATATTGTCCACAATGTCAGTAATTCAGGAGCTTTGGTTATAATAACAAAAGAGTAGACATGATTGACCTTAGCTCTCTTCCTAATATATTTTCTGTTACCAAACTTGAGAGAAATTTGTATCTTTCCAAAGATAAATGTATTTCGTAAGTCTCTTTGCAGGGATTGCTGTAAGCAACATGGACCAGATAATGTTGCTGTGTTTGTCAGGGTTACCCAGCAAACAGAAATGGAACTTGGTCTGACAGAGTCTCATTTCACTGTCCTATTCCAATTGCATTTTCCAGTTATGCCTCATTATCTAAAACTGAGTATGCAGTATTAAACTGTAGATTGCATGGATCTGAGCATTTCAATGGAGTCAGTTTTGCACTTTGTTCTTATGTTGCTTACACTGAATTCCTTGCACTGTTGCCAGCCTAGTCAGTTTGGAGCTGTTTGACTGTCACACCATACCTCATGTTTGGATGGTTTTGGCAGATCTGCAGCATTCTGTGAGCAGTTCTGTGCTGCCTCTCATCTTTTAAGTTCAGAGTGGTGTGGGTGGACTTGTGTATTTAGTAACTTTTAATTACAGATTTTTTTTCCCCCTAATAATTTTGTTTCATTGCACGGTTCTTTCAGTTCTCAGTAGGCTTCAGCCTACTACTCACAGGCACTCCAGTCCAGAACAGCCTCCAGGAACTGTACTCCTTACTCAGCCTTATTGAGCCTGACATCTTTCCTAGGGAACAAGTGAAAGAGTTTGTTGAGTATTACCAAGATATTGAAAAGGAGAGTGAACCAGGTCAGTAATAAGCAGTGTTGTACTTCAATCAGAACCAGCTTTTATCTTGACTTGGAAACAAGAGTGTTGTGTCTTTTTTATTTGCTTTCTTTTACTGGTGACTGGCTTCAAAACAAAGCCACAAAAACTAATAATTACTTTTAAAGCAAGAGCTGCCTTCATGTACCTCTTAAGTGTTTTAGGTTTGCAACTATGTTTTGGTTTCTTTGTAAAATGTGTAGTTGTGAAGGTATTGGAAGGTATAAATTCCTTACCTTTAATGCTGTATTTGCCTCTTTTTTCCTTCTTCCTTTATTTCTTCTTTTCTTTTTCTTTTTCTTTTTCTTTTTCTTTTTCTTTTTCTTTTTCTTTTTCTTTTTCTTTTTCTTTTTCTTTTTCTTTTTCTGTTTTCTTTTTCTTTTTCTTTTTTTGTTTTCCCTGCTTTTGCACAGCTAAAGAATTGCATAGTCTTCTGCAGCCATTTCTGCTTCGGAGAGTGAAATCTGAGGTGGCTGCAGAGCTGCCAAAGAAGGTCGAAGTGGTTCTGTACCATGGAATGTCAGCTCTGCAGAAGAAGTACTACAAGGCCATTTTGACAAAAGATCTAGGTAATTGAGTATTTTGAATCCTCTCAATTATTTTTAAAAACAAAACTTATTGCTTCTGCACATGCATGCTCTTTTGTAGAGAAGATTTGCTTTGGTCTGCAGGATATGTACAGAATAAATATGCCGAATCTAGTGTTTAGGGCTGCTTGATTTGTGGTTTTAACTTGTGATGAAATAGGAGATATATCTATTGATCCATTGCTCAGCTATTCTAGAGCTAAGAGGGGTCAGCTTGAGGATCTATCTGTAATTAAAAATCCTTATCACAAGGTAAGCCTGCTACTATTGCATGTTTTTGTATGCAGACAAAAAGGTGGTACAAGAAATTTTGGATCTGTGTAGAAACAAATTTTCCAATAGTAGCACAGATGCTGTAAAGCAAATTTCAACCCACTGGATGCAGATACAAGATTTTTGGAAACTACAGGGTTATGTAGACAATGCAGCCACTACCATCATGTGGTTTTTGAGTGCTTATTTGTCGCAGGGAAATTAAAACTGGGGAGTTGGAGATCCTTTGTTCTTCTAGGGCTTTCTAGCAATTTGCATGAACATCACGAGGAAATCTCAACCTTCATCTTCTAGTATAGTCAGCATATGTACATGTATTTTCTTTTGTTCCTCACAAAAATGCAACTCTTCTTTATGTCCTGGTTGCCCAGGAGATCTTGATGGTGCTGAATATATATGTATTTTTTTGGAAAATGAAAATGAACTGCATCAAATTTCTTTCACTAATTTTGATGATTCACTCTTAAAAAAATTACAGTGACCTTTTCTAGGGATTCCAGAAAGTTCAGTGAGTTTGACAAGGCAAAGTAGTGTTTATCAGGGTCTTATTTCTAAAGGCTTGTCCAAAAAGTGTGAGGGAATTTTTTTTTGGTCAATGAAAACAGATGTATTAGTCTTGAGATGGGAAATTCAAATTCAGATGTGATACACTGAGAGAAATACTCCCATGCTGAAGCACTTCAGAGCAGTGCTTAGTATCAAGACATTCCCAGTCACACCTATTAATGGAGCATGGGCTTCCCTGCTCAGTTCTTTTTCTGTGCTCTTTGTTTCAGATGCATTTGAAAATGAAACAGGAAGGAAGGTTACACTCCAGAATGTCTTAATTCAGCTTCGAAAGTGTGTTGCTCATCCATACCTCTTTAATGGTAGGAAAACACTTTTCTCTCTTGAAACAGAAAAAACTTTCTTGATTTACACAGTGATTTTCTATTATTAGTGTAATGCTTAGAAGAAGCAAATAATAAACATTCTTATACTCGAATCAGTAGCAGCTGTGAGTTTGTGACCAGTTCCAAAGCATGACAGTTCATCAATAATGAGGAATAAAGTAGGAGATTGTGTGAAGTCTGAGTTTCTGACTGCAGCTTTCCATTTGTTTGTCTTCTCTCATCTAAACAGAGAAATCACAATGCTCTGTGAACTACTGAGAGTGTAATTTAGAGATAGAGAAGGACCATCACTGCGCAAGCAAGCATCAACGGGCTCTGATTGGCAGTAGGGGCAGTGCAGACACAGTGGTGACCACACAATTTGGTCACCACAGTTATTTGTGTGGTATTAGCTCTGCTTTTGAAACTCCTTTCTGTTCCAGGTGTTGAGCCAGAACCCTTTGAGATTGGAGACCACATTGTTGAAGCCAGTGGCAAGATGTGTTTGTTGGATAAACTTCTTTCATTCTTGTATGCTGGGTATGTCGTGTTGGCATGGGGTCGACATAGGGAGAAAAAGTAAACTGGGAAGGCAAACTACCTTATTTAGCCATAGATTGATACTCGTCACAAGATGAGCACTGTCCTATTGATTGCACATTACTGGCTACCTGAAAGTAGTAATTTCAGTATAAAAAGCTGTATTGGAGATGGTAAAGGAACCTTGAAGATTTTTTTAGCTTCCCTTTTAGCATTTCTCAAAACACTTAACTCTCACATGCTCTCATATTTGCCATATTTGAGAACCTGGGACAATAACTGTGTGACTCGATATTCAGCATATCTGGTTTGACTCTGAGTTTCCTAAGAGTGGCTTCCAATGCCTCAGTTGCACTAGCATGCCGGTGTTGGCCTGGGAGGCAGGATCCATGGCAAATGTGAAAAAGAAAAACCCAAGAATAAGCTGAAACTTCAGAAGTTTTGGGATTGACGTTCAGAGCCTCCTGTGCTGTGCTCTTGTGAGTTCAGAACCTGGAACCCAAAGACCAAAGGACAGAGCTTCAATAGCCCTTGTAAAGTTCTGATGTGGTTGTGTTGTCTTTGCCCTGTTGTATAGCACCTTGTGAGTGGCTGCCTCTCCTTTGAATGTCCTTGTTGCAGTTCCAGCTCTGTGCAGATTCTGGACTTGAAAACGCCTGTGTTCTGTTGTAGTGAAGTCTGATTTAAACAGAGAACTGTCTGAGGCCTAGGGCTGGGAGGATGGAGAGTTGATTTCCCACACACATTTGTAGGTAGAGTTTGATCCTCGAGGCTTATTTGCTGGAGGAGGAAATGTTCCGTCACAGAGATGCTGATACTACATTTTTCCAATATTTCAGATGCACTGTAGTGTGTGATTTGAGAGCAGTCACATGGTGAGGGGCACTTCATCATGCTAGGCTGAAGCTGAAGGTCCCTTTAGTCAGGCTTCTTTGGATCTTCACCAGGCTGTATCCAGCCAGCAGCAGAGCTGTGCCAGAGCCCTGTTACTTATCCGTGACTCCACACCCAAGACAGGGCAAAGGATGGTGGCAGATAAAGTTTAACTGATTGCATTTGGCTGGGGGGCTCAAAATGTGGAGAGGGAATGGGCTGTGATTCTGGGAGGTTAAGTGTACAGAGGTGGTGAGCCTTGCTGTGAAGCAGTAACTAATAATGACTGGTTTAGCTATTGTGACCCCCCTAGCACCCTGTGAAATGCTGTCACAGTATGGTGAGGGTCACAGGGTATCATGTTCTTCTTGCAGTGGCCACCGTGTGTTGCTCTTTTCTCAGATGACTCAACTGCTCGATATCCTGCAGGACTACATGGACTATAAAGGTATGTTCTGCACACTTTGATAGCAGAGGGCTTACCGTAATGATCTCTGCCAGATATTGTTCCTCTGATTTTGGTTGATCTGCCTGGGATGGAGAAAGGAATGTGATGGAGATTCATTGCTTCTTAGTAGATAGAGTCCACATTCCTGCAGCGGCTCTGTGAGTTGGAGGGTCTTGTGTTCAGCTTTTTGCTGCTACCAGCTTCCTGAAATCAAGGGGCAATTAAATGTTGTTCTTCCAAGTAGCATAATCTTTTGTGCCTTGATAAAATGGGGCTAACAAATGGCAGGGTAGCAGTGTTTAATTATATACCTGTGTCCAGTTGTGTACCTGTGTCCTGAAGTAATTGCAGTAAAAGCAATAGGCTTGCTCTAGATTCACTTTGTCCAGCCCAAAAGACAAACTGAGCCACAGTTATACCAGGAAATTAATTTTTGATTAAAACAGTTGTTGACAGTGTGGCCCCAACATGTCTGTGAGGGCAGGTTGGATCAGACCATTTTTGGCAAGGTTAGCAATGTATTCTTGGGACATTTTCTTTTGTTACAATCCACATGGCTCCATGCCTACTTAGGATTTCCCATGAAAGAGGCTTTTGTTTGGTGTTTATGGTTTTGGACGACTAGTAATGTAGGATAAAGCCAAATGTAGTGCCATATCCCATACTGCTTGCTCACAGGAAAGCACACACTGAAGGCCGTGGGAGTTTGGATAAGGAGGATCTGATGGTTGTTGGCCTGCTTTGTGGGGCCAACAGCCAGCACAGCTGAAATGAGACTGTGTGCTAATGTTCAGACATTACAGTCTGAAATGAGACTGTGTGCTAATGTTCTTTTACTTGGGCTCTGAATTTTCCTGTTGTGTTTCCAAGCAGTAAATTAAATGCTAAGAGTCTCTGCTTCAGACTCAGCTAAATTACTCTGTACCAACAGTCAATCTTGAACTCAGGGTCATTACCTCAGTTTATATGAGGTTTAACTGGGCAAAAATGAAGGAGTTGAAGGCAATAAAATGAGAACCAAGTCAGGAGGATTTGGCACAAAAATATTCAGGAGAGCAGTGAGACAATAGAGAATGAGGTAAGAGGGTAAGAGCAAAGGCGAAATTTCAGAAACATTCATGTTGTTTGTTTGGAAAGGCTACAGCTATGAGCGGCTGGACGGCTCTGTGAGGGGCGAGGAGAGACACCTTGCCATCAAGAACTTCGGTCAACAGCCCATCTTTATCTTCCTGTTGAGCACCAGAGCAGGTATGTAAGGAGAGGCAAACAACCCATCTTGCTTCTGCACTCTTACTTCATTCTCTCTGGCAAGGTTTCAGGGAATTCTGAATCCTGCAGAGCCTGTTTGTGTGGGGGATTTTTGAGGGAGACAGGACACATCCTGAACTTGGGTCTCTCATCTAGGACATCTGGTTTCTGTGCTTTCCTTTTGGCAGCTGATGCCAAGATCCTTTTCATATTGCAGCCTATTGAGTTTGTTTTATTCCAAGTTCCATAATGCCTGTCTCTGTGCCAGTTTGAGCTTAAGGAATCTCACCAGCATTTTACTTCTGCAAGCATCAGACTTTAGGCAGGAGCAGACTTCCTTTAAGTAAGCTGATGGAATTTCTTCTCAAGTTTGCTGAACATGGACATGCTCTTTAGCTGGCAGACAGACTGAAACGAGAGCCTTTTTACCGTCCTGAGACTGCAGAGAGCTCCATGGGACTGCCATCTGTGCTTCTTCCCCTCTTCACTCCCTGGGCAGATCTGTGTCTTCTACAGTTTCAAACCTCCCTCTCTCTCTGTTCAAACAAGCACAGAGCCAGGCTTCTGCTTGTCTCCAGAGGAAGAATCTTGGTCTCAAACATCAAACTGGAGCCAAGTCTTCCTTTGGGCTTCTGGTTAGACTTGTCTCGATGAGCCTGGCTCCAGTGACACCACAGTGCACTGAGGGGAGCACACAGGGAGACTGAAGGGAAGCCCCTAATGCTGGATGTCAGGAGTATCTCTCACCATGGTGCCTGAACTCTCCCTGCCCATACCAGCCAGCGTTAGAGTTGTTTTTTACTGCATATTGCTACATCTGGCTAAAGCATCTTGTATTTAGCTGGGAACAGGTGTGCTAACAGTATTCCCATTGCTGTTACATTATGGACAGAGATTTTCAGGTGCTGTCCAGTTCATGACCGTCTCCACTTGCAGGAATATTTTGATTATAGTGAAGGTGTCTTGTCATGAGCTGGGAGAAATATAAGGCAGCAGGCTGCCTCCCCTCTTTAGCTACAGTATGTGGTCACAGTAGAGGTATTTAAAAAACTAAAATTAATTCGCTTTTTTTATCTTTTTATTTCATGAGAGCCCAAGTTCTAACCTCAATACCTTTAAGTCATATAAACACCTGGGCTGTGGTTACTGTATAGTTTGGCTTGGTGTTTTCCACTGTTTTAGTGGTGTATTTACAGCTGGTTCTGTGCTGCAGCCAAGACATGACTTGGCCAGTCCCTTGTGGCTTCAGGGAAGCCAGTCCTTGCTGGGATAATCTGCCTGCCAGCAGAAAAATTATATCTGTGTTCATCACTCTTGACAATCAGTCCTCTTTGGATTGGTTCACTCACACCCAATGTGTTTTGATTGCATCACATTGTACAGCTTCTTTCTGGGCTGTTGCAGAAAGCTGGAAGCTGGAAATGGAAGGTTTACCCATCTGTTCAGATCCTTCTGAGACTTAGATTTGGGGCTGAGAGATGGATTGAATTAGATACAGTTGATCAGATCTGACAGAACTTTGCACAGCATAAATTCTCCAGCTTCTCCTTTATTTTCTATTGGTGACATATTTTATGACCTTCTTCTTTTGTTTGTAGGTGGAGTTGGCATGAATCTGACAGCAGCAGATACAGTTATTTTTACTGATAGTGATTTTAACCCGCAAAATGACTTGCAAGCAATAGCAAGAGCTCACCGGATTGGGCAGCACAAGTGAGAAATGTCACTATTTCTGGTTTGGTTGCTGACTGTCTTGGTCTCTCAGTATTACCTTCCTTTCCATAGGAAATGGGAGGTTAAAGCATGAGGATAGACTGAAGATCAAAGGGGAGCAGAGAGGATTTTATGTCTTCATTTTCCAGCTGCAAGCCACATGTAGTCTTGTCCTTGTCATGTACCCAGGGTGGGAACTTTGTAAATTTGGAGTAGGAGATAGAGGCTGGAGCTTTGTCTGTACTTTTGCAGTGAGCATTTCTCCTGTTTAAAGCAGAATTGTGTCAGCATCACATTTCTGCTGATTTTTTTTTTCATTTCGTTCTTGCCTTCTTTACCTACCAAAGGAGTGGGTGAGGGGATAGTAAATAGCTTATTGCACCTCAAAACAAAGTAAGTAATAAGAATATTCTTAACCTTTTCAAGGCCTGTAAAAATCATCCGCTTGATTGGGAGAGATACAGTAGAAGAAATAATCTACCGAAGAGCTGCCTCTAAGCTCCGGCTGACCAATGCCATTGTAGAAGGAGGTCAGTTTTCTTTGGGAGCACCCAAGCCTCAGGGAGCAGCAGAGTTACAGGTAAACCACAGTTATATCCTCAATCTGACTCCAGTACCCACCTTAGAAATGTCCCTGAATGTTTCTGTGTTTCTGTCGGATCTGAACCTCACCAAACAGTTGAGCATTGATACGACAGCTTTTGTATGTAGGAGCCAAAATAACATCTCAGGTCCAGACAACATCTGATGTTTGAGGACAGTTTTTGCAATTTTGTAGTGCATTCACTGTGGAAAAAGGGTGTGTTGTCTTGGAGAAGAGGGAAAGACAGAACCTTTCTTTGTCTTACTTGTTTTTTAATTATAATAGGTTTAAAGTGGAAGCTGACTCATTGTTTCTAGACGTGATCTGTCTCTGGTGCTTTTCTCTCACAAACAGAGCTGATAAGAAGTCAGCTGATAACCTAGTCAGCTTTTAGTTGTTAGTCTGAAATTCAGTCAACCTTCTTTTGGCCTCTTGGCAAATACAGTGTCTCAGGAGTCAGGGCATGATTTATAATTTTGACCTGAAAGCTGAGGGTTGTGCTGAGAACTTGGCTTGAAAACCTCAAGTACAGTGACATTTAAGGGAATATATCCTCTGTGTGCAGCTAATCCTAGGAGTGGTTTGGATTTAGAGTATCCTTTCCCCATCTGCCTCCCCTCCCTGCCCCATCAGCATGGATCTCAGCAATTACAGTTTCTGTGGGAGAAGTGGAACTGAGCCCATAGGAAATTCCATGCTGATATTTTTCTCCCCCTGGATTTTTATGGTATTTAGGCTTTTGTTTTAAAGGCATCAGGGGCAAAAAAAAGCCTGGCCTTCCTGGCTATGAAGAAAGCTGCTTGAATGCAGTGCTGTTTTGTCCTTTAGCCCTGAAGAAAAACGAATCTTCAAGTCTGGATGAGTTATGATAGAGGGAGATATGTTGTTTGGGCTTGTCCCATCAGGTGTTGGGAGAATGGGGCATGTTAAAGCTTAAGTATTTTGACAGGCAGCCTTAAAGCTTAGGTTCCTCCACTCACACATCCTTTGCATTTAAGCCTGAGAAGCTCGAGGCACTGGGATTGACATGGAATTAGAAGATAATAATACTGAACTTCCCCTTCTCTTTGTTAAAGCTGAGTGAAATCTTGAAATTTGGCCTGGATAAATTGCTCTCCTCTGAGGGGAGTACTATACAGGATGTGGAGCTAGAAAACATCCTTGGAGAGACAAAAGGAGGGCAGTGGATAATGGATGTTGTGCTGCCACAGGAAGAAGAGAATGAAGAGGAGGATACAGAGAGTAAGTGAAGAATCTCAATAGCTGTGTCTCTTGAGTGCTGGTAGAGACAGCTTCCCAAGTAGGGGTAGCATGTTTCAGGCAACAAGAAAAGCAGAATTATAACTGACTTGGATTTTGTTTGTGGCCTATCCACAAATTTTGTTTCTGAGTCTTTCTTGGTATTTTTCTTTTTTTGTGTCCTTATGTGCCTGTCTGTAAAATAATGTTAACAATACTTGCCCAGTTTTGGTGGCTGGGGGTTGAATTCCTTCCTGTGAATATTTTAATACCTCAGATGGAAATTCGTGAGAAAAGGGAAAATATTTATATTGTAAGTACTGCTTTTCCCACAGAGAATCATCAAGATAGATCTACAGTTTTGGAGATGTAATAGTAACTTAAGGAAAGGCTGTATAGCAGGTGTTCTGTTTCTTATCTCGAAATCAAAGATTATTGGCCATGAAAATCCAAAAGATAAGAGATAAGAAATGCAGAGTCATGGTGTCTATGCAACTAGAACAAGCCTACTCTGTATTCAGAACTCTGCTTTCCAGCCCAAATGTCACCCAATTGTGGTTAGTTTTTCATATCCCCATACTACATGAAAATAAATTCTAAGGATACTTCCCTCTTCCAGTGCCTTCTTTCCTAAAGAAAGACTGATTTTTTTATGGGTACACAGTAGCACTTGAGTATAAATTTGTGACTGAAGTTGAAATGTGGCCCTGCAGGATAGTTATTGTCCATCCAGCAGCAGTTGCCAGCAATAAATAATTACTTGCTGAGAGTTAGCAAAGAATGGTATTTTCTAGTGGTGACTTAAAAGAGGAGCAGTGGTACCACACTGTGTAATAGGTATTGGGAAAATAACTCACCTGGTGAGCAGCAACCCTGGGCTGCCAGAGTTCCATGCTTTTACTTCGTTTGGGAGCTTGAAAGCAAAAAATTGCTGTCCCTTTACAAGAGCTGCCTGTAACTACATAACAGAGCTAAATTAATTCTCCACTGGCAGAGATGGAGCGACCAAAGAGAACAGTGACGGAATCACATTTTAAAATAATTAATGGACTGAAATAGGAAGAACGGTTCTTTGCCAATCTAAACAAATTAAAAGCTTTTGTCTAAGGAAGCAAATCTTGATTCTCTTGTTTCTACATGATGCTGACTCTGGTCATACCAAAAAATTATGAGAGTGAAGATCTTGTTCTGCTGAGGGTAGAACAATGTCACAGAAGAGCCAGATTTTTTTTTCTAAATCTCACTGACATTTTAGGTGTTAGTAGGTTTCAGTTCCTTTTCACACTTTTAAATTATTTTTTAAAGATCACATGTACGTGTATGAAGGCAAAGATTATTCAAAAGAACCCAGCAGAGAAGACAAAAAAGCATTTGATCAGCTTTTGGATCTTCAGAAAGCATTGATTGAAGACACCAGTAAGGAAGGGAGAGCTCTCCGGAAAAAAGCAAACGTAAGCAGATGTGACAAGGCACACGATGCTCTTTCATTTGCTTGTGGAAAATGAAACTTGGCAGTTTTCTCTCTTTACCTACAGCTTGCAGAAGGCATGTTAAAAGATTTGGATGTCAGTGTACTAAAGTTGGCTCTGGAATCAGAGCTTGATCATTCAGCAGTTCTGCTAACAGATCTGAGATGTGCTCTACAGGGCACTTATATACGCTTAGGTATATAAGGGCCACACATTATATGACACTTGGGATCTGATTGTTAAGACTTGTGGACAAGTAACCAAATGGGAAAGGAATGTAGGTTAAGGAGGGCATCAGGTACGGCTTTAAGATGAGCGGTTTGTTATTGTGATGCCTCTTTCTTTCTCCAGGCCCTTCTCACAGGCCTTCGGGAACAATCGGCCAGGAGGAAGCACTTGCTGAGTGAAGAGGAGCTGGAGGCCAGGAGGAAAAAGCGCCAAGAAGCAGCAGCAAAGAGAGCAAGGCTCATGGAGGAAAAGAAGGCAGCAAGAGCAGAGGCAGAACACAAGAAAAAGTATGGTTTGTACTGCATCTACTACTTGTAAACTGATGTCTATTTTACCATACTCTAGAAATGTGTGTCCGGTTGACACAAATAATATGCTTGAACTACATAACATGGGGCTGTGAAGGTGGAAAAATGGCTTGAGCCCCTAGCAAGGGTTCCTTCCTCCTGAATATTCTGCCTGACTTTATGTCTACTTTAATTCATAGAGAATGGCCTGAGTAAGAACCCCATGTCTGACTGTACAATCAATGAGCCTTTGGGAGCAGCTTTCTGAAATGTCACAGTTGGCCCCTATAAATTGGTCTGACATCTGTGACTCTCTGGCATGTGTCTTAACTTTCTTCTTCTTGTTTCCTGGGTGTTCTTCCTTTTCATCATTTGAAGTAGCTCCTTGCCCCTTGTTATATGCTCACTTTTTCCATGCCTGCAACTGGCCTGTCACATTGGCATGTGACTCTTAATATGATAGATAAGAACTGTGGTAACCATTGTTCTGGCCTAAAATAGGGGAGGGAGCAGAGGGAATGCAGGTCTGGGCCTCCTGTGTTTCACTGCAATAATTTAAACCAACCTTTGTGCCTCCACCTTTGATTTTCATTGAACATCCTCTTCTCTGTTTTCAGGATGGCCTGGTGGGAGGCCAGTCATTACACATCTACCTGCCTCCCTTCTGAGGAAAGTGGCTCTGAGGAAGAGTTTGAGGAGGATGAGTTGGGGCAGAATGTGGATTTAGATTACAAAGATGCAGACCAGAACTGTATAAAGTACGTCATGGGAGATGTAACCCACCCCCAAGCAGAAGAGGAAGATGCCATCATTGTCCATTGCCTAGGTGGGACTTGTGAACAACAGGAGTGTTGTTGGGTGAGGTGAACAAGGGAGCTGAATTGTCCCTACTGGCTCAATAGTTTCTAATTCTGAAATAATTTGGATTTGTGTCTGACTTAATCTCAAGTGGTGCAGAGGCAGTACAGCCTCTACCGTGTATAACCCACAAAAGTACCAGCAAGGTGCGCAAAGGTCTTTGCATGCCCTCCTTGGATTTATGGGTGAACCTCTTCAAAGGTGCCTGTAGGGCTTGAAATTTTATATCTGGGGCTAGATGATGACAGTTCCTGAGAGCAAGGCCTTTTGTTTATCCTGTGGAAGCAGTAGGGATCAAACTGAGATACTGAAATTAATCTTAATCCAGTCTGTGGAGAGAGACAGACATTTCTAGAGGCTGAGGTCAGAGTTTCTTGGTGCTTGTCTCTCAACACTGACAGTACAGAGGCTCCAAACTAGTCTCCTAATTTAAGGCCCTCTTTCAAGACACTAAAGCTGAAGGGAGATGAAGTCACATTATGGAGTTTCTCCTGAAGCAGTTTTGGAGCTGCTCTCTGGCCAGGGCTATAGCAGAACATCATAATCTGCTTTGGTTTATGTTACACTCTGCACGAAACTTCATGTTTGAAGTGGAAATGCCAAGTAAAAGTGAAAGAAGTTCCTCCAACCTCACTTCTAAAAGGAGTCCAACTTGTCATTTCATTCTAGATGACTCTGGCCGCTGGGGAAGGGGTGGTTTATTCACTGCTCTAGAGGCTCGTTCTGACCAGCCAAGAAAAATATATGAGATGGCAGGAAAGATGAAAGGTAAGAGATTAAAATGTCACCTGATGCCAAGATACTTGAAAGAGCTTAAACCCCACTGTCACTGCAGGAGTGAGGTGCCTAGATACCTCAATACTCATGTTTTTCACTCTTTCTCTAGATGGGTGCACCCCTAGCTCTGAAAGTAGTACTTCATTGGGTGCTTTGATTTGACTTGTTTGGAGAGCTTGAGAACTATGTGTAGGGATTGATCATTCCAATCCATGCTGCAAGTCATAAAAAAAAGGAAAAAAATGCATACTTGTACATTAGTGAAACATTCACAAAATGTTTTTCACTCTATAAGACAAAGCACTGCTTCTTCTGTCAAAGTGCTTTTAAGAATGCTGAAAGCTACCTCAGGCAATACTCAGCTGAGCCTTTGCTCCCCTCCAAGCACCAATCTTTTCCTGGACATGTATTAGCACCTTTGAGATACCTGCAGCTAGTAAGGAACGTACTTCTTGCTATAAGGTAGACCTGTTGTTTTTTCTTATTTCCTGGGAGTTGCTTTCTTTTCATTTCTGTGTCTCTCTTTCCATTTGTTGTCTTCAACTGGATGTGTGACTGTGTGGCCCAGGGGGGAAAACGTTTGTCTTGCTTCCCTGGAGTCTGACTGCTGAAACCATCATGAGGAGATACAGTCCTAGAGAATAATAGAGAATGTGACAGTGAAATCACAAACAGGCATTGACTGCCTGTTTACTCTTCAGGACTGATTTTTTATTGTTGTCCTGTTCTCTTTTCTGGACAGACCTGGAGTTAGGAGGAACTCTGCTATTCCCTATTGATGATAAAAAATCCAGAAAAAAAGGACAAGATTTGGTGAGAATGAGAAGTTCTTTTTCTATTTTGCTCTCTCCATTTGTTTTTGAAGCTGTGTAAAATTAACCTTATGTCTTTTTCACAATAATAATGGCACTGATTACTGAACATGGCTAAGTTGCAGTTAAATAATAGAGAAAATGAGTTATTTTCCTCATTTATGAAAGCCAAAAGTTGGTAATGCGGTTTTCCAGCACTATCACTGTGTATCTTAGTCCTGTATATAGATTCCATTTCAATTTTTTGTGTTTTCTTCTTAGTTGGCCTTGATTGTAGCTCAGCACCGGGATCGGTCCAACAACTTGTCTGGCATTAAGCTGTCAGCTTTGGAAAAGGGCCTCAAGAAGATTTATATAGCAGCCAAGAAAAGGAATGGTAAGTGGCTGTGCAGCAGAACAGCGAGTCCTTACATGTATGGTTGCACCTAAAGATGATGACCAATTTCCACCTCTCTTCTATTGTTTTTTTCTGAAGTGAGATAGCATAGCAGAGACGTTGCTCAAAAATATTTCTTCTGTTCTTGCTGGGTAGCTTGAAGTCATTTTCTAGATTGTTTTCTGTATGTGTATCTTCCCCTGAAGAGTGTGCACTCTCTGTTCCCTCCTTCCCAGCAACAGTGCATCTTCCACGGATTGGGTATGCAACAAAAGGGTTCAACTGGTATGGCACTGAGCGGCTCATCCGAAAGCACCTGGCAACACGGGGTGTCCCCACTCTCATGTATCCTTTCGGAGTGTGTCTCATCCTGTTCACCGTCTAGTACTGAAGGGATCCTGTAAATATCCTGGTAAATGCAAAGCAAGGAAGCAAAGCAAGGCACAGA
Source organism: Grantiella picta (assembly GCA_013397955.1). Classification (NCBI taxonomy): domain Eukaryota; kingdom Metazoa; phylum Chordata; class Aves; order Passeriformes; family Meliphagidae; genus Grantiella; species Grantiella picta. The sequence goes on along the minus strand of VZRM01002339.1, from coordinate 1,038 downwards.
TGCCACAGTCCAGCTAAAAACCTGGTTTCTCTGACTGTGCTGTCAGCATCCAGCATTTCTGCCAGCACCCAGGTACTCATTCCACACCAAAGACTTAGCATTTTAGGTGATAATGACAGATGAGTGTGATTCAGCATGCCTGCCGGAATTTCTTAGAACCAGGTGCTAGTCTTCTGTTGACAGCATGGACTTACCTGTATATGCCATATCTGTGGGGGACATTACTGGAATTTCAGATTAATGGAAGTGACTCAGAAAGCAGCAAAAGTGGGAATATAAAAAGATATTACAGTGTTCCAAACAAGTGATAGCCTGCTTCCTTGGCTGAATATGATGGAAGTTGGTACGTTAGGACAGGCTTAGGAAGGCTTTCACCTTGCAGAAAAGAAAGCAGGTTTTCAGGGAGGCTCTGTTTTGTGAATTCTCTAGGAAGACATGCATTTGCTGACACTGTCAGCAATTCTGTGAAACTGAAAACCTGAAACAAAGACAATGGTATTCAGAGCATTCTGGCTCTCTTCCTTGGTGAGTCTGTTAGTGGACATGTCTGGTATTTGTTGACCCTTGACAGCATTTCCTTGACACTTTATTAGATACTACTTCTCTAGGAACAAAGGCTCTTCCTCTGCTTCACGGCCATATTCATCGTCCGTGACAGTCTGAAAGCCATGAAGATGCAGTAATTTCACTGAGAACATGCGCAAAAAGTGACCATCACACAGGCAGTCCATGTGCATTCACGTCAGAAACATGGCTTGCACAGCCATTATTCACACCTGTACCTCTCTGTCCTGACTGGCCCCAACATTTGCATGTTGTCAGTCACTCTGGAGTGGAATGAGACTCCCTCTGGCTTCAGAGTCCAAAGAGGAAGGATGTTGTCTCAATCCCAGATCTGTTTTGGAGATGGAAAATTAAACTTTTAACTGATGGTCCATTGTTATCCCTTACATTAAGTTATTGTTGGGGATTGGAATACAGTATTGTTTGGCTGTATGGTTTGGCAGTATGGTTTGATGTGCAAGTCACATCATCGGA
>VZRM01002338.1:464401-491067 GCA_013397955.1 Grantiella picta | reverse complement strand
GGAGTCAATCACAGCACCATCTCCAACCACCCTTCCACCAGCACAAATTCCCCCAGCTCCACTCATCTGAATAATGTGATTCCAATTTATACTCACTCTCTGTTTTTACTCTGTTTCCAAAAAAGCCTTTATTGAAATGCCAATTTTGAATTTAATGGGAGTGTCAAGAGGCAGCAAGGGAGAAATAATAAATTTTAGGAAAAAAATTGGGCAGGCAAATCCTCCAGGCCTGAAGCAGGCAGCAGGTCCTCCCTGGGGAGGCTTCATGAGCAAAGGAGTTCTTCAGATGTTGTTTTTTTTAAGTGGCTTTACTACTAAATCAAAGAAATAACAAAACAGACCCTCAAAACCACCCAAACCCATGCTCCTCTTACTTTTTTCCCACAAATTTCAGCAAGCTGCTGCTGTATCTGACCAGCAGCGATGTTTTACAACTCCAGAACCACCAAGAACTCTCAAATACTCCCATAGAAGGGACAACGTGGTGCCACCAGCACCCTCCAACCTCTCTGTGTGGCCCTTGGTGGCCGTGGAGCCAGGCAGTGTCTCGCAGCCACCTGGCAGGGGCAACACTCCGGCTCCGTTGGGTAAATCCAACCCAAACAGCCCTTCCAAGGGTCCTGACAATGAGGTCTTCATTCCCCACTGCGTGATGGGAAAGCTTCAGCTGCCTGTTTGCTCAGGTAGCACCATGCCAAGCTCCCAGTCCTGGAAGTCCCTGGAAAAAGGGTGAGGATACAGGATACAGGCTTGGCACTCTATAGTGGGAGATGCCGTATTCAGTGTGGGCACCTTGGCTCATGAGTCCCCCAGATGCAGAGGTTGGGGGACACATCAGTGGGATTTTGTGTTTTAAAACCCCCAACTCAATGTCTTCCGGGTGGAGGTTGCCCGTGACATTGTCACTTTTCATGTACAAGATGATTTTGCAACTGTGCAAAAGTTTTAGTCTTTATTTAAAATACACAATAGGGGGACATGGGGAGAGAGGGCAGTAAGTACCTTCAAATTAATGCAGCACTTACCAAAATCAACATTATAAACTAATTCACATGACAGCATCCAAGTGTCTCCACACTGAAACACTTCCCATCTCTAAATCCCATCACCAAATCCAGGGATGACTGTAGGGCAGCCAGAATTGTCTCCTGGCATAAGGAAACCTCAGCTTGACCCTGGAGTGGTTGCAAACTGTCCAGAGCAGTGGTGCCTCCTCCCAGACCATCCCCTCTGCTTTTGGGAAGCCTCACCCTTGAGCAGGTTTTGGGAATGCACTCATGTAGGATACGTGAATTCCAACTGTATTTCAAGGTGGATCTCCCTGTGCCACATCTGCCTCCATCGTTCTCTTTTAAAGAGCAAATACAAGTTGCCAACATCCTCATGAAGGATACGCCCAACAACTTAGCAGTTTCCTCTTTTTTATTTTTTTTATTTTTTTTTTAAAAACACCACATCGGATCCCAACGGGATTTCAGAGGTTTTGTTTTAATGGCGAGGCAAAAATTTGCCGATCCTCCCCGTGGCGAAGTTACTTTCAAGTCAGTGAAAGTTCTTGGCCCGCAATGAAAAGTCTTTGCCAATTAGCGCTCAACAACTTCAATTCATCCCTCCTGGTTCAAGATGAGTAGGAACCTAATAAGGCTGCGATAAAAGGGCAAAAGGCACCGAGTACCCAAAGGGGATTAATGGGCTCTTCCATTTATTTGTCTTCCTAACAGCTGAACTGTTACAAGTATTGACGGTCTTCAAACGCCGGGCGCCGGGGTCTCCAATGGCCAACTCCAGCTCCCGAGGGGCGAGGGCTTCCCCCTGGGCGATGCCAAAACCAACAAAGCCCCGGGGATCAGGTAATGAAACTTCAGCTTTTCCCCCCTCCTCCTTCTTCTTTGAGATTTATTTACTGGCAGCTGACAAGGGGCAAATTCAGCTGGAATTGTGTAGTCAAGGCCCTGTCAAGCCTTCAGAGGCACCCTTATGTCGAATCACCTTCCTGACTGGCATGTCGCTGAAAAGCCCTCGGCGCTGGTCCTTAACAGCTCCCGACAGCACAAAGGACACTCCAGACAGATGCCTACATGGCATCCTGCAGCATTTTAAAAGAGAATTAGTGGTTTTAATTATGGTCGTCGTATGAAAGGAAACCATGCAAGCTCGGCAGGAGACCTTTGATCAAACCCTTTTGCTAGCACAATGCCGCGGAACTGTGACTATTCCTAGCAAGGGGCCTTTTCTCGCTGAATGACTCACCAGTGATCTTTGAATGCAGACAAGTTCCTCACCCTCCCTCTTCATTAGCGAGCATTTCTATACAGCCCCTATATAGTGCGCCGAGTCTTGGAGCTATACAATGGGGGGGAAAAAAGAATCCCTACAGATTCTGGCCTCTACTTAGGAAGTGCTGAAGGACTCTGAGTGACTTTATTCATTAAAACAGGTTGCTATTAATTAACTGTCATAATAAAATAAAGAACTATTATTTGCATTTCTTAGTGCGCTCCCTTTAGTAATATGTATAAAAGATGCTTGTAACAAAAATGAATTTATAAGGGAGAAAAAACCCTCAGAAGTCTTTTTTTCCCCTCTCCCCCCACCCTTTTTTTTCCCCCCCCCCCCCCCCCTTTTTTTTTTTTTTTTTTTAAGGTCTAGGCAGCAGGAGACTGACTAATTATTAGGACCCGTTTTGCAAGAGAACAAATAGAGGTAAAACACAAATATGAAAGTAATTAGGAAAATGCAAAATCCTGTTTACTTGGCAACCGATTCATGCAACTGAGACTAACGAAGAGCAAATCAGCTTTGCTTGTTTGATAAACTTCAGGGTGCCACCTAAGAGGAGCTGATAAAAATTAAACTCTGCCAGCATCCCTCCTCACTGCCTTTTAGCCAACAGGCTCAGCAACATCCACGCAGCAGCTCCGTCTGCAAGCACCAGCAAATCTCATTTGAACAGGTTCAGGGGGAGGAATTTTGGAAGTTCCATCAGTGCTAGATATTTCCCCCTCCGTGGCATATCTTCTGCTGAACACTGAGCCCAGACCCCTGCATCTCATGTGCACAGGATTTATATGGGCATGGAGCACGTCAGCGGCACAGTTCTGATTTTCTCCCTAAAAAAGCATCACCTTCCCACTGCTCCTCACACCTGAGAAGGCTTTTGCCAGTGGGAAAGTCCTTTTCGTAGCCTCCACCACTGTTTATTACAATATAGGATGACACTTTAGTCAGAGCAGCCCCTCTTTTCTCCCCAGCAGATAGTGGGATCCACAAAAGCTTCCAATTATTTCAAGACTATGTGGCCGAGGAGGGGCATCTAATCAAGATAAAGAAAACCCTCAGCTCAGTATATTTGCCTGAATGGATTTTCAATAGTGCAGGTAACAAAAGCATTCAAAAATTGGATTCCTAATGCTTTTTCACCGGGGCTGAAGGACTGATTTGGAGAAGGGAAGAAGAAAGCCAGCCCTGAGAAAGCTGCACAGAGGAGGAATGTGTGATATTCCCTCGCTCTGTACAAACACTTCTGCGGGGATTGAGAGGAAGGAAGAGATTTAAGTGAGGCACGGCCGACCTGAAATGTAGTCAATTACAACACAAAGAGTTAAAATGACACCCCTGAACTGCTGCTTTTCCCTCTCACCCCTCTGCTTTGCAAGCCAGGAGCCACAGTTTTCCATCTTTTTATTGCTCATTTCTCGTCTGCTGTTCACACAGGAATGGTTCTTAGGAATTAACAGGGAATTGCTATGGAAATCATGAAAATAAATCAGCAGTGAGAAGGTGAGAAGTAAAGGCTGTTATTTTGCAGCTGGAATTAGAGATTCCTAGACAACAGTTTGATTTTTTCACAAGAAGTATTCAATAAAAGCTGGGAAAATCAGCACTTGGAGAGAAGTTATCAATTTTTAAAAGGATCTATTAGGAATAGATCCTGGCCACACACACACCTCAAACTCCAGAGCAGCAGAGCATCCACCTGCAACACCCCTGACTGCTGCCCACACCCCAGTCTGCTCCAGAGATCCTGTTTGATAAGGGGATCTTTACACAAGTACTTCTTCCTTCTCTGATAATTTTATGAGTCCAAAAGAAATCCTGGCCTGGCAGCAATTTGTCTCCTGGAAAACTCTGGGCAGAGATATCACAAAACCATAGAACAAAGTATGAAGCTTTATATGAATAAAATTTTACAGGAACCCCATCAGAGTTTCAGGTCTGTTTTAAGCATCTGAAGTACTGTTAACCGACAACATGTTGAAAAACATGACATTTTATGTATTTTTTTTTTTTAAACAAGCAGCTGAGTTCTTGTTAACCAAGTCACTTGACCTTTGGAGCTGATTGAAAAGCAGGATGAATTCACACCCCATTCTTTTGGTTAAAGCTCCTGACATCTCCAAAATTGCAGCTCTGGCATCCTCAGGAGCCACAAGGCCACACATGAGCCATGGGGACAGCAGCATCCCAGGGGAGCAGCTCTCCTGAGCCCATGTGGGCTCTCAGGACCACAGTTCCTCCACCTCAGATGGAGGCAGTGCAGAAGCAGGACACTGCAGCCAGCAGAGTCTCTCTGCAAGGGAAAATACACAAGCTGTTTGCTCACTGTTGGAACACTAAGCAATAAAGACCATCCCATCATAAAATCCCAATGGAATGAAAGCAGCCATCCCTGCAAAGCAAGGAAGGCAGAGAAAAAAGGGTTGATCTCTATCCATTCCATTCATCCTGTCCTTCCAGTACCCAAAGGGACTACAACAGAGCTGAAGTGGGACTGTTTACATGGGCATGGAGTGACAGGACAAGGAAGGATGGCTTCAAAGTGGCAGAACACAGGGTTAGATGGGATATTGGGAAGAAATTCTTCCCTGGGAGGGTGGGCAGGCCCTGGCACAGAGTGCCCAGAGAAGCTGTGGCTGCCCCTGGATCCCTGGAAGAGTCCAAGGCCAGGTTGGACAGGGCTTGGAGCAACCTGGGATAATGGAAGCTGACCATGGCAGGGGGTGGAACAAGATTGGCTTTAAGGTCTCTTCCAACCCAAACCAGTCTGAGATTCTGTGATTATGATTCTGCAGTGCCTTGGGCACAGGCACAACCCTGGCTCAGAGCACATCCAAAACAGTGAATGAGGAGGCTCCTGGGAGGGAACCATCCCACAGCTTGTCCTGATGGAAACACACCTAACCACCCTGCCCCATGACGGCAAAAACACACAGACACAGCACAGCTCATGAAAAATGGCTTTAGGAAAACTCTTGGCTCAGCAACATAAGAAACAACTAAATGCTAAATACACTTTTACATCTAGAATGGATGCTGCATTCATTAAAAAAAAATATATATATTCACAGTACAGCAAGTTCATAGTTTTCTTTTAAAAGAGAACTCTCCTTTTTGAAAAAGGAGAGTATTTTATGTAGTGAAGAATTTCTCCCCTACCCCAAAAAAAGTTCATTTGGCAACCGAAATCGAACATCACAATGGTCCTGCAGAGGGGATCACACTTGATTTCCTCTCTGCAGCCATTTCTGCCACCTTTTAAAACCATTCTCACAGTGCCAAGGACTAACCCAGATTTTAAGTCTTTCCCTCAACATTTCATCACTCCAGGACTAACCCAGTCCAGATTTTAAGTCTTTCCCTCAACATTTCATCACTCCAGCAGCACCCAGGTGCTACCCAGCTCCCCTCCTCAGCTCTGCCTTCCTCCTCCTCAGCCCCTGCAGCTCCTCCCGGAGGTGCTGCACAGCCTGCAGGATGTCCTGCCGCTGGGGATCATCCTCTGCTTTCTGGGTGTAGAGCAGGAAATGCTTCACGGTTTCGGAGAGCAGCGTTTCGGGATCCACATCCCCCCGGCGGAGGCGCAGCATCCTCTCGCAGGCGATGGCGTAGTTTTTGTGCCAATTCACAGGGTGATTGGGATGGGAGTTGACAATTTCTTTGTAGGACTGTTAAAGGAACAAAAAAAACAAAAAAAACAAAAAAAAAAAAAAAAGAAGAAGGGGGGGTGGAAAATTAATTGAACAAAGGGGGAGCAACAGCTTTTAACAGTGCTTCAAAACTGCCTGGAAAGAAACAGATGCTATTTAGATGTCCAAGTCCAGAGCTGGAGTATTTCTGTAATTCGCTGTGTGTTTGCCATTCAGCAGCATGAATCAGAAATCCGAGGGGGGCTGAAACGTTTCCCTTCCAACAGCAGCTGTTTGTTTAGAAACATTACAGATGATGGCGATAACCCCACGGCACATTATGTGCTCCCCCCAGAGAGGTGTTACACCAAGCTGGGGGAAAAAAGAGATTTAACTGCCGCGCCTGCAAGACATTTACTCAATATTTCAGGAGATCAGGATGTCTTCCACAGGACTTAAGCAGTCTGTTGACTTGAGTGGGAATATTCATAAGCTCGACAGCAGGCATGTGCCTGGGAACTCTGCAGAACAGCAAAAACCACAGCAAAATGGGCAAGAATTAAGGAAACGATTTGTTGATTCTCTGCTGGAATATGAAATACTGCTCCTCTCTGCTGACACACACTGATCACTTCGTGCATCTGTTGGCATCTCAGGCAGTCCAGTATTTCCAGAGATACCTCCACCAGCTTATGGGTGTTATTCTTTGGTGTGAAATGCAGCAGAATTAATTTGCAGCGAGAAGACTGTCGGATTTTACACTTGCTGGCTCAGACGCACGACTGTGTAATGACAGAGGGGACAAGTGCATAGAGGGGACTTCAGGACAAGCAATCTCTTGGCATGGGTTTGGAGCCCAGCACAGACAACATAATTATAGCAAAAGCAGGGTGTTGACTGGTTTGCTTTTGGCATCCTCCGTGACCGAGGGGGCAAGTAGGAATGGATAAAATCCCTGAACAAATCTCTTGGAATCAGCTGTGCTCCCAGTTTGGATAAACAAGGGGATTGCAGATTACAGGGCCTGTATGGAAACACCATATTCCCACGGACTCCAGAAATTTAAAAGAAAAAGGGGGGAAAAAAATATATGATGGAGGCTGCAGGGAGCATTCCTAACCCAAATCCAGGACTTACAGAGTACGCAAATGTGTAAAGTTGTGATTTCATTTCTGCAGTCACACTGGCTGTTTCTGCAAGGTCAAATATGAAGAAAGCTGTTTTCATCCTAGGAAAACAAGAAAAACCTCCATGTAGTAACTGCTTAACACAAGCAGCTCACATCACAGGGTTATACCCATCTCCAATGTGTAGGAAAGCACACAGGATCTCCACTGAAGCCATCAGTGATAGAAATTTCCCTCCATAATACATTTCCATAATATATTTCCTCACCCTATATCCCAACTACCTTTGAGAGACTTTGAGCAGAACCTTTTGGTGAACAAAACAGCCACTTTCCTGAAGGCTTTGCTGGAGGCCTTGCACGCTTCATCTCATCCTGCCAGCCTTTTCCTTCTAAAGCTTGGCACGTGTGGATCCAATAAGGCCATGGCCCATCAAGCTGCCTGCTTTGGTGTGTATTTCCACACCAGTGAGCTGGCAGTGCCCACTGGCTGTTGGAACAGAGCAAAGGAAAATTACCTGGCTTGCCACATCTCCTCGTTGGCGACAGCTTCCCAGGAAGAGGGACTGAAACTAAACGGGGATGGAAATAAAATTCAGCCATCAGATCCACGTCGCTGGGTTTCACCCACCACAGCCCTTCCAAACCAGGCAGCTTCAGCTCCCAGGCAGAAGAAAACACATCGTGAAGCCTGTGGCTCTGACAGCAGGGAATTCAGCTGATCCTCTGCCATTCAAAAAACTTTATTCCTCTCTCTCCACAGAAGGAGCCTCTGGCGTATCAGGTGTTTCACAGCATCCCAGATCTTGAAGCCAGAGTTGACTTTTACCATTACAGGTCAGCCTATGATATTTAAACCTCTGCATGTCTCAGTAATTTTAGCTCCTGATGAAGTTTTAAAGTCAGAATTGGACCTAATACTTGACTAGGAACATCCTCACTATTCTTCACACTACTAAAAACCGTGGATGGTTTGGGTTGGAAAGGACTTTGAAGACCATCTAATTCCACCCCCTGCCATGGGCAGGGACACCTTCCACTATCCCAGGTTGCTCCAAGCCTCATCCAACCTGGCCTGGAAGACTGCCAGGGATGGGGCAGCCACAGCTCCTCTGGGCTGTGCCAGTGTCTCACCACCCTCACAGGGAAGAATTTCTTCCTACTGTCTATCCAGAACACAAAACATAATGATTATGTCTGATGTTTAATTCCTCTGACTCTGCAGTAGGTGTGGCAATGCTGCTGGCAGCAAATGATGAGCAGGAGCTCCTCTGCCTCATACCTGCCATAGTCCTCAGTCCAGTCATAGAGGTTCCTTGTGAGACCAATCCACTCTCCTGGGTCAAACGCAGCACCAGAAGGAACCAACTTTTCACAACAACCCCAGGGCCAGAGAGAGTGGCTCCTCCTCCAGGTGGAGTCCCCTTCATGAAGACCTATGCAGACAAACACTTCCTTACTGCCAAAAAAAACAACAGAGAGAGCAATTGTGAAGCTACATCAGAGACCCTGAGCAAACCCCACACAACACCCTGAGCAGCAAACACACCCATCCAGCACATCTCCCATCAGCACAGGCATGTTTTGGGTCACTCTGGAAAACACAAATTCCCTATCTGGCACTGCCAGCACAGGTGGCACATCCTGCCCCATCTCCTGGCCTTCCCAAACAGGCCAGAAGCTGCAGGAGAAGCCCATTTCTCCCCAGTGGCACCTGGCTGTGCTCCTGTGCCTCCCCACCCTCGCAGGGCTCACCCCAGCTAGTCTAAATGCAGATGCTATTCTTATTCATGTGAGGATCTAATCCTTTCTCCACTCTTACTAAGCTATTTTTATATGATGATTATTCCTGGAATACATTCATTCTATGCTAATCAGTTGGCCACAATGTTCACAAAGGAGAAGCAGCAGCAATTTGCTCTCCAACCATCATCATTCTGAGTACACGGGAATGTTCCTTTTCTCTGTGATGAATTGTATCAACAACAACAACAGAAAATCATCAGTAAACACTCAGCAGATCACCTTTTTTCCCCTCCTTCCTAAAAACCAAACCAACCTCAAAACAACAGGCAATATTATATCCGGATGGAGTTACTTCTGCAGAGATATTTTGCTTTAATTGCAAAAATAATCTCGCCACCGGGGAGGAAGTCAGTGGAGAAAATTGGTCTTTTGGATGCAGTACCAAGCTGTTCCATAAACAATTTCAAGAGGGGAAAAAAAAAGGTCGAAGATTTTAGGAAAGCTGTTACATATGAAAGAAATGCTTACTGTTTATTTACTTTGAGGAAACGGTGGAGATTAAAGGCAAGTGTCCCGTCGGGTAATACTCCTTCCACAGGGTTCCACCTGTTCCCAGGAAAATAAACTCCAGGTAAATGCTTTGCCAGCTTGGGTAAATACCATTCGTAAGTCATCATCTGGAAGAAAAGATATTATCATAATTAAAACAAGAATCGGAAGATTTACATCCAGAAGAAATGGTTTCTGCAGGAGTAATGAGCATTTGCTCAGGAAGTCACTGCCCATGTCAGCAGTGACCTGAGACCACAGCACCAGACTGGGTCACCATGGTCAGGTCAAGTACCAGAATTGGTCACTGTGGTCACACCAAGCACCAGACTGGGTCACCATGGTCAGACTAACCACCAGAATTGGCCATCATGGTCAATTCAAGCACCAGAATTGGCCACCATGGTCAATTCAAGCACCAGAATTGGCCACCATGGTCAATTCAAGCACCAGAATTGGTCACCAATGCTTTCTGATCAGAGACATGTGGTCCTCACTCCAACACAAAACAGCCACTGCTGGTGAGAGACACAACAGGGATTTGGTTTGGTTAAACACCAGGAATTGGGTTTGGGGTTTGCCAACAAGTCACAGACTCTCGTTGCAAAGCAAGGATGACGTGGCAGTGGAAGTGTAAGTAACCCACCCTTTAATATTTTTTTCTTTTCTCCCATTTCTCAGTGAAAAAGGAATGTGTGCACCACACTCCATCCCAGAGTTACCCACAACTCTTTAAAAAAAAAAAATTATTTATTTCCACATGATGAGTTTTATTGAACAGAGGGACTCTCTCAAGGAGATCAAGGAAAAACCGAACTTTTGCTGCTTATGTTTAAATCTGCCTTTCTAAATAGCACTTTCTGATCATACCTCCTGGTCAACCAAGGTGACGTCTGGCCTCATCCCCTCACAATAATGAAGGTAACGCAGAGCATTCCCAGGCAAGTCTCCTCTCAGCAGGATCACTGCCCCCCTTGGCATTGAGGACAACACATTCCTTGCAAACTTATCAACAACGTAGTTGTTGCTCTGATCACAAGTGCTGAAAAGAACAGGGGAAAAAGAGAATCTTAAAACCAGGTATTTGCATGGCTTTGTATAATTTCTGAACAATTTTATGCAATGGAAATCCACAGTGGAAATCCACCCTGGTCAGGCTGGAAACATCACAGATTTCCAGAATGGTTTGGGCTGGAAAGGACTTAAAGAACATCTCATTCCAGCCCCTGCAATGAGCAGGGACACTTTCCACTATTCCAGATTGTTCCAAGGCCTGTCCAGCCTGGCCTGGAACACTGCCAGGGATGCCACAACTTAATCATTATAACTTAATATTTTCATTGCCAGAGAAAGTGAGGCCTGGAAATGAAGCATTTAGAGCATTTAGAGTCCCTCAGAAAGCAGCACCACAGACACTACAGTTCTGCCAAAATACACACTCATTGCACACCTACACCTTAACTCTGATTTTTTCTTGGGCTAAATCTAAATACTTATTATTTGGTGCTGGAAGTGCCAGTATAAGGATGGTTCTGTGGAGCATTTGAAATCTTCCTCATCCTTTCATGTTTTAATTATCCATTAAAAAGATGAGTTTTTGTAGCACCAGGCAGAAGTAGATTTACATGACCTGAGACTGGATCCTCTTCATTATAGTTCTGTGTGCACTCAAAGAGATGACACTGCAGGATAGAAGCTATGATTGGCTCACCTATGGAAAAGCCTTTGGAAAAGGTGTGCCAAAAATAGGATTACTGAAGGTGAAGTTTACCTTCCTTGGTCAACCTCTACCTGAGTACCCCTACTGGTTAATTGATTCTTATCCAAGTGACTGCATGTGGTTATGGGATGGGGAAGCCCCACACTACAGATTTAACTCCCCCAAAAATGGGAAAAATAAATATTAAAAAACCCCAGGTGACAAGGAAACCTGAAGGAACACAAGGGAAGTTCGGGTCCAGTGAATTCTGCAAACCTCCTTAGGAGATAAAACACAGATTTACAAGTTTTTTTTTAGTATAAGTTTGCATATCTACAGGGTTTTTTTCCTTCAACCTACATGACATCCCCAGTTACAGACTGGAGTTGGTGATTCTAAGGGGGGTCAAACCAGGGAGTCCTGCAGGCTGTGACCATGGTGGGGGTGGTGAGAAGTGCCTTTCCCACTTCCAACCCACCCTGCAAGGCAGCATTTCTCACCTGTAATTTGCCCAAAGCTGGGAAGCCACCAGGGCAAGAGCAGGAAGCCACTCGAGGCCCAGCAGCAGCCAGGTGCCCTGCAGCACTGTGCTCCTCCCAAGGCTGGCCAGAGTGGCCAAGCCCAGCCCTGCCAGCACGGCCACCACAGCATTGCTCTGCAGCCAGAACCTCTCCACCTAGGAAACAGAATCCCAGAAATGGGGTTGGCTTGGAAAGGACATCCCATTCCACCCCCTGCCATAGACAGGGACACCTTTCACCAGACCAAGCTGCTCCAAGCCCTGTCCAAGCTGGCCTTGGAGCTGTATTTTGGCACTTTCTGCAGCCTCAAGACAACTGCCTGCTCCTGGGCAGGTGGTTTTGAAGGGTTTTTATAAAGGTTTTTGAATGTTTCTCTCAAAAATTAACATGCCAGAGCAATTTTCGGAGTGCAACTTACCACGCCTAGAAACAGAGGCTTTGTAACATCCAAATTTGCTCTCCAAGCGAAGAAAAAGGAATAAAGGCAGAGCATTCCAGTGAAGAGCCAGATCACAGGTGATTTCTGCTGCTTTTTCCTATCAAAAAATAATGTATCACTCCTCAGGCATGATTAGAAATGAAGCAAAAATTACATGTGCTTGAAAACCACCAACTCTTTGCATACCTAAATGCATTTAACACAAAGAGCTGATGAGCCTTTCTTTACCTTTGCCATTTATAAAACTTCTGTTTTCAAAGCACAAAACGATCAGGATTTCAAGATTTTTAAGCCTGTCATCCACCAAGCCACAGGGTTAACCAGGAGTAAGGGACATTTTGCTCTTAAAAATAGATGACCACAGCCAATTGCTGCAATTTTTGTAGCAGCAAGCAGAAGGTGAAGCAAGCTGCCCATGCAGGCAGTAAGAAAAATGTGCAAAAAATTCACATTGAAACAAAGATTGTCCAACTTACAGCAGTGCTGAGCTCACACAGGCCACAAGTGCCAGGGCAAGGACAGGAAGGGACAGCTCTGACTTCATCTGTGCCAGCTGGAAACTGTGGAGAAATTAAAACATGGATACATCACCCCCAAATCACCCCCTGCACTCAATTCAAGTGTCAGGAGGAAACAGGGAATGAGCACAACAGAACACATTCCCATTCTGCTGGGATTAAGGCTGCCAGAAATGGGGACAAGGGTGGGTTACATGGCAGGATTTGGAAGGAAAAATCACTCTGCAGTGGGAAAGACAGAGGGCATGAATGCTGTCCCTGTGCTGGACACACACAGCCCCAGCTCTGGACCAAGAGGGGAAAAGGCAGGACAGAACCCACTCTGGCCCAAAGGAGAGCAGCAGCAAACAGGTTTCTCTCCACTGAAAGGCACAGACAAGATGTTATACTCACAGCAGCATCTCTCTCATGCTGGATCCTGTCTCGGACTTGGCCTGAAAGAAAAACACAGGAAAGCCATGAGAAACACACACTGATTGAGTATCACCAGGACAAGGGAAGTTTTCTCACTTTGTTTTTGCAAAAAGACAGCAAATTCTACCCAAACCTTCACTGCAAGATGTTTTCCCACATTCCTGTTTTATGTGATGCCACTGTGAAGGATTTACCCTGGATAAGCATTTTTTTCAAGGTGCTGACAACTCATTATCCTGTGATTAGAACATGTGATCTGGTTTTACCACAATCTCTGCTATAACATGGAATCATTTGGGTTGGAAAAGCCCTCTGAGATCACCAAGTCCAACCATTCCCCCAGCACTGCCAAGGCCACCAGCAACCCGTGTCCCCAAGAGCCACATCCACACATCTTTTAAATCCCTCCAGGGATGGGGACTCCACCACTGCCCCAGTCACACTATTCCAACGCCTGACCATTCTTCCTGCGATTTTTTTTTCCCAACATCCAATCTAAACCTCTCCTGACACAACTTGAGGCCATGTCCTGTACCTTCATGGTGCAATTATTTCCTGGGACATCTCCCCACAGCCTGAGACAAGTTCAATTCCTCCTTGATTACCAGACTTGCCCCTGTCTCGTCTGCCTGGACAGAGGCAGAGCTGTGCAAGATTTTTACGAGATAATGAGAATTTTTTCCTGCAGAGACCTGCAATCCACAGCGCAAGTCTGGGAAAAAAGACATGCTGGGTGGAGGAACAACCTTCATTGCTTCTTGGAAAAGTGGTAGCTGCCAGATAAAAGATAAGGTAAATAGGTTCAGGAGGTCTGGAAGGAATATTTAAACTTAATAAAAATGGAATAGTTAATTGTCTTCAGGATTTGATTAAGAAGTAAGTGTCAGAGGGTGGAGAGTCAGCTAACAGCTCCTGAAGCCCCACCTTGCTGGCAGCTGATGGCCCCAGACACATCCATCACAGAGATGACATTTCTGATCCATGGCTTACAGGTAGAACCCTCTCCTAAATATTTTCTGGGCTTTTTGTTGACCCTACCTGTCCTTACAACAGAGCTATGGGATGTAAAAGCTGTCTGTCCATCCAGCAGTGCTCTGGCATTATCCCAACTGGCGCTGGGACCAAACACTTGGATTTTGCTGTATTTATTGCTCCTGCCTCAGACAAGTTCATCCTAAATGTGATTTGTGGTGTAGGATTACACGCAGTCCATCCCTAAGCCTCCTGAACATCAACTTGAATTCATCACATTTGATGGAGAGAGGAGTTAAGGGATTTGCATGCCTTGGTGTTGCTCTGCCCAGTGGAGTCTGATTCTCAGGAGACAGCTGGGAATAGGACGGGAAATCTCTCAAGGCCTTCAGAGGGTGGATCTCTGCTCTCCGTAGGAGCTTTTGGACAGATTCAGTGGCAGCAGCAGGAATTATCATGTCTTTTGACACACATCCTACAGGCACACAGCTCTCTGAGAAGGCTGTGAGGGCACAGTGACAGTGCTGCTGTGTCACCCTGGCTGTGTGTGAGGGGTGATCTCTGAGCACGTGGGGCTCCAGGACCCCAACGAGTGACACAACACGTACACCACACCTTTTCATCTTTTTCCTCCCAGTGGTGTGATTTCCCAGCCCTCTGCACTGAAATCTTTGAAGCAGGACAGGCTCTGGGGTGATGGGCTGGTGATTTCCTTGAGCCCAACATGCAAGTCAGGGCTGGGGGAGGCAAATGAAAACCACGGATTCTTCCCTCCCTTGGCAAGAGCACAGACCTCAATAATTCAGACCAGAGGTTCCTGAGAACCTTCCAACCACCCATTCACTTAAATTCAACATTAGTAAGTTAGGAGGAATAGATTTTAAATTAAAACTGCTTGTGACTTCTTTAAATGCCTGAGTTAAAAATAGAAAAATAAGACAGTATTTGTCTTTAAAACTCCACAAAAATGATGTCACCAACTCCCCCTGGAACAGTTTGCTATTTGGGCTCCTAAACACATAAGACACCCATACAGCTCCCAGGAAATAATATGGCTCACCCCATAAAGAAAAGAGAATTATCTCTTTGCTTCCCCAGCCACACGACCAATTCCCAGAAAACCTGACAGGCCAGGAGGTCAAAATCAGAAACAAACACTTAAAAAATGAAACATTTTCAATTTCCTTCCCCGCAAGCCCTTAATCATCGCAGACAGAACATTTCTGCTGTTGCGTAAGGGAAAAGGAAGTAATTTAGGGAACGACCCTTGTTTACCAGATTGAATGTCCCATATTCTTCCCTCAGAAAGTGGGTCAGGAAGCCTTGGAAAGTCGTCTGGTCTCCCCATGTCCAACGGGCTCGACTGAGGTAGGATGACGCCGGCAGATAGAGATAAGGCAGCAAACCAGCCAAGAAGCATAAACCCAACTTCAGCAAATGGCCTAGGGACAATTCCTGCACCAAAATATGTCATATTGCATAACAATGTTTATTTTAGTTTAATCACGCTGGAACTTCAAGAACAGATAAAGAAAAAACATCAAATATATTTACACAGAGCTGATCTCTCAATTTATAGTAAGTCCCTACAAAATGCTATGTTAAACCTTACGATTTTGTGGATTACTAGGAAACTGCATCAAACTGATCTCCTTTGCATGGCAGGGTGAAATTTAAGTGAAGCAAATAATATTAGCTAGGACTCATGAGTATCATACTCATTGCATCTTTCACATTTAAATCATGGCATGACATGCATAGATGGCTGAAGCACTGCAAGGCTGAGATAACCCACTTTGCAGCGATTAAGAGTTGGCTGGTTTTCCATCTGGCAAAAAAAAAAAAAAAAACCAACAAAAAAACCCAGAAATGCTGCTCTAGTACAACTACACACATCATCACCATCATCAGGAGTCAGTTCTGCCATTTCCCTGATCGTGATTACGCTGGCTAAATTGGATAGGCCAACTTTTGGGGTGGGATTTTCGAGACTGCCTAAGGGGTCAGGGAGACAAGACTTTCAAAGGGACTTGTGTGCCTAACTCCTTTAAGTGCTTTGGAAAATCCCACCCTAGAATATTGCACGCTTGCTTTGTCGTTAGCCACTGCCCTGTCAATCACAGCATCCTCAGTGTTTGGGGTTACTGGGAGTGATGATCTGTGGAGCAGAGAAAGGAGCTCGATAAGGATGGTGGTCAAAGCTCCTTCAGAAGAAAGGTGGCTCACTTGTACTTTGAAAAAGCAGTTTTCCATCAATTATCCTTAGAACTAAGTTGTTTCCTGCAGCAGGCACTGCTGGGCTGTCTAAAGTATTTCCCAGGATTATTATATTAGCACAGTGCTGCCCTTGTTGGAAATCAGAGGTCTCCCTGGACCTCCCCACTTAAAAAAAAAATTCTCTTTAAAGGACACAAATATATTGCAGAAGTGACTCTTGATTGTGTTCATGGAGATGTATGGCCAGAAATGGGGTTGTTGGGGATGCTGAACAGATTTTGGATCAAGCTGGTCTGAGTTGCATCACATCCCTTGCAGCTCATGTGCTTCACCCAGGCTTAGCTGTGGATTTATCTGGAAAAGGGTGGAAAAATACAGGCAGGAGTGTCCTGGCAGCAACCTGCCCAAGTGTCACCTTCACAGGGACAAAAGAGAGAGGGGGAGGAGGTGGAGGTTTCCCAGAGCCACCTGCATCCCAGAGCATCTGCATGGCTGGGATTGCTGCTGTTTTCTGGGAAAGCAAGGTTCCTAGAGCACCTCTGCATCCAGCCTGACCCACGGAAGAGCAGCTCCAGCAGACAAGAGCATGGCAGGGCCTTCAAATGTCACCCAGGAGCCTCATCTGGATGGACAGAGATCACCTCCATACACCAGGCATGCAAAAACGTGTCTTCACCTCCATACACAACGATCAGGTTTGATAAAGGGGTGTAAAAGGAGGGATATATCCTAATATATAAAGTACATGTATCTTAAGAGGATATATTTGAAGGGATCAGAGGTTTGCAGCCAGAACATGCCCTGCCACGAGGGGATGTGGCTTTTGCTTCACACCACCAGGGAGCAACATACAGAAACTCCTCTTCAGGTGAGCTGATGGCATGAGAAGTCTGATTTTCTAGCTCCAAATATTATTTTTCCTCACAGGTTTTTGCAGGCAGCTGGGGCAGAGCACTCCTGGGCCAGGGGACACAAGTGGGTCACACAGATCACCGGCATGAGCAAGGGGCTTAAATTGCGATCACAGAATCATAGATGGTTTGGGTTGGAATGGAGCTTAAAAAACAACTTGTTCCAACTCCTACTATCCCAGGTTGCTCCAAGCCCCATCCAGCCTGCCCTTGAATAGTTCCAGGGGTGGAACATCCACAGCTTCTCTGGGCAGCCTGTACCAGGGCCTCGCCACCCTCACAGTCAGGAATTTCATCCTATCTAAACCTAACCCTGCCCTCCTTCAGTTTCAATCCATTCCCCCTTGTCCTATCCCTCCATGCCCTCATCAAAACCTTTTGCAGACCCTCCTTAAGTCAGGCCCCTTTAGATCAGTGGCTCTGGTGTCAGATTGTCACTTGTCAGATTGTCACTTCAGTGGGTTGTGCCTAATCATGTCCATCAACTCAGAAATAGTACAAGTGCTGGGGGAGAAGAATTAATCACAGCCTTAGGAAAATAGAGCAGTGGGTCAGTAAATACATACCCTCCTTGTGAAGAGCCGTGAGAGAACCCAGGGCACAACACAAGCTATGTAAAGCACTATGGTGTGCTGGTTGCACAAGCTGAGCCCACAGCAAAAGGCACCCAGTTTAGAGATCTGTGAGGGGGAAAAAAACCAAAAACATTCACAATTACTGTTTACACATTTGCAGAAACATCCAGAGATCAAAAAGATTCAGCGCAGCATCCTCACGGGAGAAAGGCAAATACACCAGTGAGCACTGGTCAGCTGTAACAAACAACACAGATATGATAAAAAAGTATTTTTTTAATCATTTTATCATTTGCATTTTAAATTTATCATTTATCATTTACAGGGAGATCTCAACTGTCTAACAGAACACAAATGTCCAGCTGAACAGCCATGCCTCCGTGCATGCAGAGATCCTGTGATCAGTCCAATTCCTGAACCCCAGCTCCAAAGGGGGGGATGCCCAGCAGTTCACTCTGAAGGATTTTCAGAAATTTTTTCAGAAATTTTTCAGAAATTTTTCAGAAATGCCCTAAAGTAATGCATAAAAAATTATCTACAGAGATTTAATTTTTTCATAACAGGAATGATTTTTTCTCTTCATAAGGCACAGAGGGCTAAAGCCAGGGCTGCACAAACTCCCCAAACCAAGGGAACTAAAGGTGATATCCCTCATTATTCTAAAAGCTCAAACCTCTTCCAGTGCCCAAGCACCCTCTGGGGGAAGAACTTTTCCCTAAAATCCAACCTAAACCTCCCCTGCTTATTTCAGCCACTGGTGAGGGTGGTGGGTGAGATGCAAACACTTGCCTTGGTGTAGTGCTGGAATCACCTTGTGATTTTTAATTAAGGGCTCAGCGTTCCACACCGGACACTGCCTTGCCATAACTTCAGAAAAACCTCTGTGGGTTTCAGAGCTGCCTGGCAGGACTCAGAAGCACCCCAGTAATTTTTTTAAGTGCATTGATGGACTCCAATATGATGTTTGTATGACCACCTGATTTCTGAAAAGCACAGCAAGCTCGGTGCTGGCAGCCTGGCTTCTCCCAGGCGTGGGATGCCAGACACTCCAAAAACCATTGGAACAAGCTCCTTAACTGCTTCTGCAAATCTAATTTTGAAAATCCCATTGGAAACCAGGCATGTGAAACATGGGAGGAGGTTGGAAAATGCCCAGCTCCACGTCTGTGGAGCTCAGGTTGTGGGGATCATGGGACATTGCTCATTAGAAAATAAAAATAAAAATAAAAATAAAAAATAAAAATAAAAATAAAAATAAAAATAAAAATAAAAATAAAAATAAAAATAAAAATAAANTTAGAAAATAAAAATAAAAATAAAAATAAAAAATAAAAATAAAAATAAAAATAAAAATAAAAATAAAAATAAAAATAAAAATAAAAATAAAAATAAAAATAAAAATAAAAATATCCACTGGTGCAACAAGGTCTCTGTAGCCATTGATAAAACATGTTATTTGAGAACTCACGAAGCTGAGTAAACTACTACTGCAGACTCCTGAAATTCTAGCCTAGCCCGACAAAAATCCCTTTATCCACACAATTTACAGGAGTCACAGCAGGCAAGTCTGTCAGAGGAAAAGAGATCAGATGTTGGGGCAAACAAAAGTGGAAAGAACAAGACTGCTGAGCAAAAATATCATTTGGCTGCCTAGTCTGTTTATAAAGTAGCAAATACAGCATGAAATTTAAAGTCTCTGTGTTTAACAATGTCATTATTTTAGGGGCACATTTAATTTCAAAAGAAAAACTGATTGGAAATTTGGTCGTTCCCATTTTTGAGTAGAAACCTGGGCTTCTGATTAGATGAAATTTTCTCTACAATCAATCTATTTACCCCAAAGAAAAATACCAGTTCTTAAAACAAAATCTTGAACACCCACAGCCTGGTTTGTGTCTTTGATGCAGGATGAACTAAAACATTTAGAAGAAAATGATTCTGCTTTTCCTCCTTCCACCCTGTGGGTATTAAATAAGGTCCCAACAGGTCCCAACTCTATCCTTAAGCAAAGTGGGCAGGTTTTTTTCAATTTATGTCACTTTTGAACATCCAGGTAGGTCAGGGATGGATGCCATCCAGCCCAGGTACTGAACCAAGTCCCAAAATTTGGCCTTTTTATTTAAAAAAAAACTAAATCAGCAGCAAACGAACAGGAGGTTAAACAGACAGGTGACAACCAATTAACAAAAAATAAAGAAACTCATTCACTTTGCTTGAGATGTTTTACCTTTGATCTCTCTTTTGCAGTGGATGCCTCCTCAAAATGAGCAGTGAGAGCCATCAGCAGCCCCACAAACAGATTGTTTAAGCTGAAAACCTCCGCCGTGATGGACCACTGCCATGTTAGACGAGAAAATGAAAACACCCCCGCAGCAAGGATTCCTCCAGCATATGAGCCAGAAAGCCTGCAAACACAGATAACATGAAATCTTCTTTTCCAACAAAAAAAAAGCCTACTTTATTGTCCTTCTTTTTTTAGGTTTTTTAAAAAAAAAAAAAAATACTGTAGCAGCAGTGAGTGCCACCCAGCACTCTGCCAAAACATTATATGGTTAAGATCTCCCTAATAATTTCCCTGCTCAGGATTGCCACTGGGAAGAGCAGAGGCTGTCTGCCAGCCACCCAACACCAAAGAATCTGCTTCTTCTCGCCATGAAAACTTCCAGGATTGAATTTGGTTCAGAAATCCTGATGAGTGACAGCCCAGCAGGTCCTGGTGCACTGAGCCAGGGAGTCACAGCTCTAATGGGATCCTCTGGAGGAGATGCCAGCAAGGGTGCAGCCTTCAACTCATCAAGGAGCTGAATTAGGGGTGGATTAGAGCTATTGAGGATGGACAGCATTAGCAGGGCTTTCCTGGGGGCTGTTGGGTGAGGGAGGATTGCAGCACCCACAGTCCTGGCAGGGAGAGGAGCTCACCCCAGTCAGGAGTTTGGGACATGGGTGTTCTCCCCAGTGAGAGGGTGAAGCTCCCACTTCTGGGATGGCTGTGAGCCCAAAGCTGGTCACCTCTGTGACTCCCAGACGGGATTTTGGCACTCATTCCCTGCAGAGCTGCCTGCCCAGCTCAGCTGCAGGCTGCAGGCAGCACAGGGAGCCCACGAGGTGGAATTCAGGCCAGGAAACCAATTCCACCACAGTGGCTCTCCCCACCCAGTCTCACTGGAGCAGCTCTGGCTCTGCCTGGCTGGAAGCTCTGCCCTTTAGGAAATCACCCTGAAAATATGCCTGTAGGGCAGCACAACGTGCTCAGTTAAGCTTTATCCAAAGATAAATTGCCATGGCTGTGGTCAAAGCTCATCTCCAGAAATTCACTCTAAGACTCAGCTAGCCTCTATCTACCACAAATTGGGTATTTTTCCAATTCCACCCCAGATACACACAATGCCATTGAGTCCTAACATTTCCAGCTGCTTTAAGGTAAAAATTATAAGCTACCCAACTTCTCATCAAGCTACATGTGTGATTTCCATGTGAGGTGAGGAAGCTGCTGGCAGAGCACTCTCAACAAGGGCTCCCCATGGTTTGCCACAAGGTATCTGTAAAGCAGGACTAATGATTTTTATCTCCTTTTTAGAGCATTTTGAGATCTGCACCTCCAGGATGTTGCAGGAGGATGAGAAGTATGGAGTTGGCACTGGGGAAAAAAGGAAACAACTCTGAGGTGTTCCAGGCCAGAGCAAGACAAGCTTAGAGTGACACAGAGTTCAACATCAAGACTGTGGAAAGAAGTCTTAAAAAATCAATGGTATTGCAAAAAAGCTAAAGAAAAATACTAGGAAAGGGCAGCAGGACCATGTGTAATTAAAAACCAACAGATCCCCAATATATAAATCCACTACATAACGTTCCCATTTTGACTAAACCCTTTAAACAGTTCAAACTTTTAGTTATAAAGAAACAACTTTATAAATCCCTTTGAAATTCTTGCAGGGAAATATGGTTAAAAAAAAAAAAAAAAGGTAAAACAACCTTCCCAAAAATCTTCTTCTGAAAAACAGCATTTTAGGCAAACATCCCAATCATTCACGAATTCTCCTTGTCTTTCCCAGGAAAGACTCCAGCATATCATGAGAGTTCAAATGAGATGAAAGAAATCCCATCCTCTTGATAAAAAGTCTCAAACCTGCGAGTCGAGTTTTATGAAATAAGGCTTAAGTAAAAGCCACTCAACCCAAAGCTCAAAGACTTATCCCAGCTGTGTGGGCCAGAGGAGTGTGGGGTCAGCATCCCAAACCAAGCACAGCCCACAGCCCTCTTTGTCCACAGAATCATGGAAACAATCAGAGAAAGGCTTGGGTTGGAAGGGAATTAAAGATCATTTCTTTCCAATCCCATTCCATGGGCAGGGACACCTTCCTCTGTCCCAGGTTGCTCCAAGCTCTATCCAGCCTGGCCTGGAACACTTCCAGGGATCCAGGGGCAGCCACAGCTTCTCTGGGAACCTGTGCCAGGGCCTGCCCACCCTCACAGACAAGAATTCCTAATTCCCAATATCTCATCTAGCGTTGCCCTCTGGCAGTTTTAAGCCATTCCCTCTTGTCCTGCCACGCCATGCCCTTATCAAAATTCCCTCTTCATCTCTCTTGGAGTCTTTTCAGGTTTTAGAAGGGGCTCTAAGGTCTCCCTGGAATCTTCTCCAGGCTGAACAACTTTCCCAGGAAATTCATGGGAAAGCCAGGCTGCTGAGCCCACTTTACGACAGCCTATTGCATGCAACAGATGTTAAAAATCCAAACGGCAGTGTGTTGCATTCTTGAAGAACACCAGGAAAACAGCTTTGGGAGACCAAGATTTTTTCTGCAGGTCCTGTTAGCAGCAATGGAAATGATGGATTTGGGAGTTTGCTGATTTAGAGGAAAACTCAAAAATGGAAGCTATCAAAGCAGGTATCCCCAGAGGAGGATGAAAACCACGTGGCAGAAGAAATGCAACAATCCACAGTGCAACGCAGCTCCAGCAGGACAAGGAGAAATGAGTCCCATGCAACTGCCAGTATGATGTTGGGGCAAATTAAATCAAATCATTTAGGGCAAATTAAATCAGTCCTGCCCTGCAGCTGGGGTAACGTGGTTGTGCAGATAATTTTGATCGACATGAAGGTCTCCCTGCTCCAGTGCCTCTACCACCTGGCAGCCTCTTGGAATTCTCCAGCGTGGAGTGACAATGTGCTGTGCCTCTCCAGCCCAAAGCCAAGGTGACCTTGAACACACACTGTCCAAGGAGGTGACAAAAGTCCTCAGGGATGGACAACACAGCTCAGCACTTCAGATCAAAGAAAACCTCAAGGTGGAAAAGACACTGATGGGTGTTCAGTGATGCAAGGCAGAGTGAGATGAAAAACTCTCCAGAAAAGGCATAAAAATGAGAGTAAAATAGAGATGGGAAGAATTGAAAAGAGCAAAGGGAAGGCACAGAGCTTTGAAAGTGAGGTCAAGAAGCTTAAAGAAAGGAATTTTTTTCCCCATCCCTGGCAGTGTTCCAGGCCAGGCAGCATGGGGATTGGAGCAATCTGGGATAGTGGAAGGTGTCCCTGCTCACGGCAGGGGGTTGGAATGAGATAATCTTTAAGGTTTCTTCCAACCCAAACAATTCTGGGATTCTGGGATTCTACAAAAAGCATGGAAAAAAATTGCAAAGGAGGGCAGTGCAATCAACAGCTGAAGATGCTGGTGGTGACAACACATCGCTGAAGGAAGCATTTCTGTGGTTAGAACAAAGCATGTTGTGGAAGAAGGTTAATGCCAGACCTCAAAGAGTCCTTCCATAACTGCAGCAAGAGCTCAACAATGTGGTCACCAACGTGGAAACAGAGGCAACAAGACCCAGAGGCCATTGTGAGGAAATTAAGAGGTTTTTAGTGGTACACAGTCACATCCCTCGCCAAAATCAAACACCAGGCCTGGCACTGACACTGCAAATATTTGCTGCAGTGAAGCCTTGCTGGACAAGAAGGAACCACAGAGCTTTTGGGCTCAGCATGGAGAGCCAAACTCTGCCATCCTGGAGGCTTCCCAGGTGGGAATGGCTGGGAGAAGGAAACATTTGGGCTTTTTCCTGGAAATACCTTCTAGTGTCTGAACACTGTCTTTCCCTTAGACAGCACATCAGGACTGCAGAGCAGAAAGCAGCAGAGATTTATCCTCATTCAACTTCTGCTCATGCTTCTGTGTTTGATCACATTTTTCAAATAGAGTTGGCAAAGACACCCAACAGCTGCAATTACCCAAAAAACCCAAAAACCTTGACTGGATCCTCATGGAAAAGTAACATCTGGGAGGGCTTTATCCATTGGTTCTAGGGAGCAGGGAAGGTAAATAACTGCTCCCCCAAAGCCAGCTTGTTTCCCCCAGAATTTGAGTCCAGTAAGAGAAAGAACAGCCCCAGCACACAGGAGTCAGCTCATGGAAGAAGAAAAGAGTTCAAGCCATGGCAAAAGTGGGAAAGCCTTCATGAGCATCATCTGAAAACACACTCAGAAGGGACAGAAAGAGTCAGCAAAGGAGAGGTCACACAGTCCTTTGTGAGAAATATTTTCCCATGGCATACCTCAACACAAAAGGAAAAGACTAAAAAAAAAATCTAAAAATTATGATTATGTTTTCCTTTTCAAGCATGGAAGTGAAAGAAAATGCAGCTGGGCCTTAGCTCCAAGGATGCAGCCAGCAGGAATTTGCCTTAATCATGACTATTTTAGCTGCAGGTTTTTATTAAGAGTTTGCAGGAACATTTGGGAAAACTGAAATTAAATTTTTTAACCTGAGGATTTTTTTGCAATTATAGTTGTTAGCTTCTCATTTGCTGGCAATCACTAAAACACACGAGTTTGAAATTTAAAATTTAGCCTTTCCTCTAAGTTTGGTAAAACTTACCTTTAGCCAAGATTACAAATCATCTGCATGTACCAAAAAACTCCACCAGCATTTTTACTTTTTATTTAGAAAATAATGGCAGACATTCTATATTTAATAATTCCCCAAAACGTATTAAATGATCGGTATAAAGCTATACATGGATGGGAACTGGAATTTAATTAAAATGTTTTCATTAAATGCAATCTTCAGTGCACCGGATTCATTAAGAAAAGTAAGATAATTGGAATGGTTTATATTTGAAGCTGATGTATTTAACACTGGCAACACCTATCTGCACCTAGTGAAATAAGCTGATTATTTCTGCTTTCTTTTCCCTCCAAAACTTTACAGGGAGCAGATCTTAGCCTTGCATCTTTTTTTTTCTTTTTTTTTTTTTAGGTAGTGGAATAAGAAAAAAACTCTCCTCATTTTTAAAATCTCCGCTAATTAACTAATTAATGGATTTTTAAAAAATTTCAGTCTCTCCCTGCACCTGCAGATGATGACCCTGATGTCGGTGATTCCCTGTCCACATCCACAGACTGAAGGTTCATCACCAGCAACTTCTGCCTCTGCAATGCTGTGACTTTTTGCAGTGGCAAAGATATATCCCTTCAATGTATTTTTATTTCGAGGTATATATAACCAGTGCGTTAAAGATTTAACATTTTGAATTTAAGAGGTTTCACTTGTTAATCAATCAATATAAAAAAATGTTTTTGATGCAGGCTAAAAAGAAAGGGATACAGAAGACTCAACAGCCAAGCTTCCCACCGATAAATTTTAAGTGTGCACGAGCATCGGCACTGAAATAGAGGAATTATTTAAAAATTATAATCCAAACACGAATTTAGGACTTAAGTAACAATAATTATCCCCCAAAACCCCAATCCCTCTGGGTTTGCCTGCCTCTTAGCCACAAACACTCCACGACAAAAGGCGGTTTCTCCTGCTCTCAGTGCTGAAGAGCCAGCTCAGGTACTACAGGGAATAGCAAACCAGATTTTATTCTTCCTCAAGGACCTGGAGCTGAATAGGCACTTAAGCCCTGCCTGCAGCAGGAGGAGGAGGAAGGAGAGCACAGCTTGGCTCATCTCTCCTGGTTGAGCTCCATGGGCACAAGGAGAGAAGGGAAGAGACACCGAGCAGAGAGGCAGGAGCACCACAAAATAACACCAAACCACTCTGATTACAACCAACTGCTCGTGTCTAACAGGACTTCAGCATCCCGCAGCCTCAGCATTCCCACAGCCCTGTGATTTCTGGGATGGGAGTGAGCAAGCAGCACCCTCACCTCCCACCACGTGCACGAAATGCCACTTCCCTCACAGCCAGCCAGTGACTGCCACCACTTCCTGACTTTAATTTCTTGTAGTTATTTTATTGGGACAACACAAGTTGGAGAGGGGATGGTCCAGGGTGAGCTAAGGAGGGCTGAGCCAGTGAGGATTTTGGCAAAGGGGAGTTGGTCCTTGCATCCTCTCACATCCATCCTCCTGGACTGGAGATGTCCAGCAAGGACACCACCTCTGAAGGATATTTTCTCTGCCATCCCTTCAGAAATGCAGACCTGTGGAGGTCACGGGGCATCCTGCACCCCATCCCTGGTGTCTTGGGGCCAAATCACCTTGGATCCTCCTGCTGGGAGGATCAAACTGCTCTGGGATGGCAGCAAGGACCTCAGTGGGTCCACAGCGGCTCAGGACATCAGGGATGGGAAGAGCCCTCTGTGAGAACTCGTCAGGGGAGTGAGGAATGAGACATCCCAACCTCACACTTCGCATGCTCCAGGATGTCCATCATCACCACTGGAGCACAGCCTGCCTGCAGCAGCCCCTTGCCAAGGAAGTTTGGTATTTAAATTCAACACCTCCATGCCAAGCTATTCCAGAGCAGCTCAACAAGCAGAACAGCTCATGACAGATCTATAAAAAGCACACAGGGCTGCGCTGCTTTAAGAAATATCACCCCATACTCACACTTGAGCTGTACAAACTGTGCTCCCAGCCATTACAAATGAGAACTTCTCTCCTGGTGTCTTTGCAAGTGGAAAGGGTGTATTAGTTCGACCCATTATTTGATTCACAATCCTTGGAAAATAGATACACCTTTATCCCGAGCTCCTGTAATAAGCGGCACCTGCTTCCAGCAGCCAAAAAACCCCAACCCGCAGTAGGAGCCGACTTGAGCTATTTAAATGTTTTATAAGTTGGCTTTTT
>VZRM01002338.1:421292-464165 GCA_013397955.1 Grantiella picta | reverse complement strand
GGGAAAAAAAATAGAATAAAATATAAAATAAAATAAAAATGAGCTGGCTTCACAATTACCAAGTCAGCCCATGCAGCCCTTCGCTATTGTACGAGTGGCATAAACCCCCCGGCGGCCTATCAGCTCCCTGGCAGGCAGGGGGCTGCGCTATTCAAAGCGAGAGATACAAGCTGCAGGGCAAAAACCTGGCAGCTCCCATCTGACCCCCCAATCCCCGGCTGGTGACAGCTCCAAGCTCCATGGCAAATTAGCCCTTCTCACATTACAATTGCAGGAGACAGATTCCATTAGCGGTATCTGAAATTGAGTGGAGAGCTGCTCCGTTATCAGACTTGACTCATAAGCGCCGCTATTAATCAGAGCTATGATAGCATTTATATATTTCAAGCTATCTGCCGCCGCTGTGATATTCTGCTACAAAGGGTTGATGGGACTTAGGGAAGGGAACAATGGAGCTTTCTGGGAAAAGCAGAGTAAATCAAGAAAGTCTGTGACTTCCGCACATTCTGAAGGGATTGCGGTTTACATAAATTTTCTCCCAATTGGAGATTGAGCTCTTCCTCATCTTACACATGGGATTTAGTTGTCACTCAATGGTAACAGCTGTGAAAAGGTGAAGCGGCCCACCGCTCAGAATATTGCCTCCGCTTTTAAAGCAATTAACCCATGAACAGGAGGATACCTGGTGATATCAAAGGGATTAAGCCAGGCAGTGCATTATTAACATTTCCTTGAACTAATTCTAACTCTGACTAGCTGTCAGAAAAGACTCTTCAGTCTTTAAAAAAAAAAAAAAAAAAGAGTTTTTTTGCCCTGCTTTCCCCCCCCCCACCCCTTTCAAAATGAAGCAGAGTTACTGCAGCCTCGTGTGCCTACTTTAGAGCCAAATGCAAATGAACAGATTTGGCAGCGTCTTCAAACAGACTGAAATCAGCGGCGGTTTATTATGGGGACAAGTGGGAAAAAAATAAAAATAGATATGTGATCAATTAGCCAGAGGTCATGGTAGATATTCTAAAAGGAAATTAGTACTTGAGTATGTTCCTTTCTTCTCTCCCTCCTAAAACTTCGTAGACACTTCTCACTAAGCACAGCTGCTTTCCAAACGCCCAAAATGTTCCTGCTGTGCCTCAACAGAGATAATCTACGATAATCTGTAATCTGGAAAAATCTAAACTCGCCCTGTAAGGAGATTCCTTCTTCCCCAAAGCCCCATTTTTTAACTTCCCACTCCAGTTGAGTTGGCTCCTCTCTCATCCCTCCATCTTCCCCAAACCATGCTCACAAAAAAAGGGGTCAAACTGTTCGGGGATGAATCCTACCCTGGCAAACCCATGGGATGTGGAGCATTTCCTCACTCATCAGGGGCAGCAGACAACTTTTCCCAGCAACAGTCAGTTTTAAGGAAGCATCAGCCATGAGGTCCCTCTGGGATGGCCAAGAAGGTCACCCATCCCACTGGTCCTTCTTAGGCACCTTCCCATCAGAGCTCCAGGACACATTCTGGGAGCCAGAAAGCTCCGTGCCATCAGGAGGGTCAAGTGCCATTTCCAAAACATCCCAATGATTTCAAAATGATGGAATCATTTTGATGATTTCATTATCCAACGTGTCTACATCTCCTTTCTGTTGGCAGTGGGAGAAGANATATTAATCCAAACGTTAATATGATACCAGAACAGCAAACCAAAGAGATGTGAACTGCTTCATTTAATTCAACATTTTCCCCCTGTTCAAAACCCTGTGTCCAACTCAGCCAGAATAAAGAGGGCAAAAACTTCCTACAAATACTTTGGCAGTGACACCATCTACTCTGCTACTGCCCCTGCAATAAAACAGCTCCGTGTATTTAGAAACCCCAAAACAGCCAAACTACGAAAGGTATACACTGAAAAAAAAAAATGTACTCAGAGCAGGCAAAGCTTCCTATTTCTCTTTGCAACGGAGAATGCAAAGAATGCATCCCCTGTGCAGAAAATGACACTTTGGCAATCATATTATAAGAAGATAATTGGTTTACTTTGTAAACTTGCTATGCTTTGCCTCCCACAGTAAAACAAATAAATAGTTGTTTAAGGAAACAATCCTACAGCCGCACTCACTGAGTCCTAAAAACATAAAGCAGCTCCCCCCTCCTTCAAAGCAAAGATGAATTATTTGCCTCAGTTACAAGCAGTCCGAGAAAACTCTTTGTAAATGGCATTTTATGATAATTACAAGCAATTTATTAAGACTGTGCAGAGGGGGGGAAAAAATCCATACTTGAGAAGTAACTCAAAGGAGCAAACGGCTCGTTCAGCGATAGTCTGGATTACTGACAAAAGGGCTTTCTGCATCAATGTGCTTCGACATAATTTCGCTTCGAGAAAAACAATCCAGGCTTTAAAAAATAATGCAATTCAATGAATGATATCATATAATATAATAAAATTAATAAACAAACATGATGCTGTGGCTGCTTCCTGCCTGTGCAGAGCATCCTGCCAGCCATCACCTGGCAAAGGAGGAATCACTTCAAGGAATAAATTCCACCCTAATCCTGCACGTGCCACAACATCCCAAACACCACGGAGGGAACCACGACTCTTCTCCTTAAGCAATAAAATTGTCCTGACCTGCCAAGGAATAAACTCCGGGAAATGACTCAAACAAAAAGAATCAATAGGGAAATTTAAAAAAAAAAAAAAATAAAAGGGAGAGATTTACTGTACGGGGATGCTGGGAGGGAGGAACGGAAAAACCCCGGCGAGGGTAAACAGCAACCCTGCCCGGCTGGCGGGGAGAAAAGAAAGGTTTTAGAGGTTAAGTTCAGGTCAGACGACAAATGAAATTGTAACAACCCAACTGACATTGTATAATGTCTTCTTCACTCGATCAATAGGGCAGCGTCAGCCCCATTTCCATAGAGATGGCTTCCTCCCCGCTGAAGGGTGGCTATTGTTTGAGCAGACAGATTTGCCACTTGAACCGTGTTGCTCCCGAAGGATGTGTACTTCATCAATTATTTGTGTTCCTAACATCTACATATTTTCATATTAACATCCACGTTCCACACGGCGAGGGGAGCAGGTGCTGGTTTTTCTGCTGGTACCTCGCAGGGGTCAGCCCCGCTGGATAATTTTATTTAAACGCAGGAAAAAGGGGGGATTTGATAGACCCCTTTAGTCCCTTTGTGAGGACGGACGAGCCTGGTTTAAAATACCCAACATCACCCTCAGACAGCTACAGCTTCAAGCAGACAGCACCAGTGAACATTTTCTAATTTTTTTCTTTTTGAAGTACATAAAAAATAATTTTTTTTTTTTTGGCCAAATGGATGTCCCAAAAAATAAATCAGTTTTAAGGTGCTTGAAAGGAAAAATGTAACATCGGAATTTGGAAATAAAACTGACCTTACGATTATTTGCAGAAAAATAAAAAATCAGTTGCTGCTAGGCTGAATAATTGATCCTGTCAGTGTCTAAGAAATAATTTCTATAAGTCCTAAGAGTTTTTATCATCACTCGCTTCCAGGTTCTCCGCTCCTTTGTGCAAATTCTAAATTTGACAGGAGCGCCGTCTTCCAAATCCAATTAAACAACAACAAAACACCTAAACCTTCAGAAGCAGTAAAGTGATTCCCAAAATAATTCTAAAATTTAGCCTGTCATTTCTCTCCCGTATCCTTATTTCTCTAAAGCGACAATCGCATCATTTCCAAAGCACAAAGCGGGCACTACACGCACTGCCACACTGCGCTCCAAACTCCAAACCGGGGAAGATCTTCCCGGTAACCGCAATAATGGGAATAACCATCATTAAAAAAAGAAATCAGAACCCAATATTGAAAACCTTTAGCAACTCCTCGCAGGAGTTTTTAAGAGAATGGAGTTGTGCTCTGTCGCCGCGCCGGGCGCTGTGAGCGGGAGGGCAGCGCCACTTCCAGCTTCCCAAATACGCTGTGAAATACAGGATATTAAATTAAATAACGCCGACTTAATTACATGTATTACCCACCAGTGAAAGCAATCACTTTAAATGCCTACAGAAATACTTAAGAACTACTCAAGCAATTCCAGTAGGTGTGCTTTGGAGCTGATGCTACGTGAAAGGTGATGTGCAAAACCTCTTCAGCAGAGGAAGGCACACCCGGGTAGATGGACCCTGTGGAACAAAGTTTAAGTGAGCTCAGGGCTCTCAGGCTGTGCAGAATCTGCCCCCCTCCATCTCCCCATTTATTCCTGCTTTTATTTCTAGGTCGCTCTCGCTCCCTGGGAAGGTTTCCCTGAGGGGTGGCTCTGGAAACGGGTGGGAGAAAAGGGCTTTTGTCAAAATAATCCCGGTCGGGAAGCGCCCCGTCTCATCCCGAAGCGCCCCGATACCATTTGCAGCCTCAAAACGTGCCCTATTTTCCCTGCGAAAAGAACATCAGAAATTGTTTATACGGGTTGCCATAATCCTCTCAAATATGGGTCAGGCTGAGGTTAAGAGCAGCCAGAACTCGCACATCAAAGACGAGCAGGGTTAACAAAAACCCCAACCACGTGCTCATCCCGATTGTTCCCTGTCCTCCCAAGGTTAGAGAGGTCCGGAGAGAAGGCTCTGGACATCCCCCCAGCCCGGAGAAGCTCCAGGGAAAAGCAGGGATGCTCTCTCTCCCTGATCCTTGGGTAGCACGGGCAGGCAACTGCCCATCCGCCTCCGCCGCGAGCTGCAATTAAACCAAGTTCACGGTTTCCCGATAGGTGAAGCTCATCCTGTTAATTTAAACAGACCATCTGCATCTTTCGAGAACGACAAACTTCATTAGTTCTGGTTAGTTAAACCGAGCGGTGATTTGTGATAATGAGCCTGAACAACCTGTCACGGCTGGGCAAGGGAAAGGGCGCACTTTTTATTATTGCTATTATTATTATTTAACAGAAAAGAAAGGGGGGAAAAATAAAGAGGGGCAGGCTTTTGTGCGGGAAAGAAGGTCAAATTCAGATTAAGTTGCTGTTAGGTTAATCAGAGGAACTAATTAGGGAGGGGAGGGGGGGAAATGCTGGTCCGGAGGCCAGCGGGGAGCAGAGGGAGCCTTCGGGAACATCCTGAGCCGCCGGGGAAACATCCCAAAGCAAAGGAAAAAGCAGCCCGGAGGAGTTTACCTGCAAACCGTGTAAAAAAGCAAAGAGGAGGCAGCTGCTCCCACCAAGCCGCAGAGGAGATTGACTCGGAAGGCAGGGGAGCCGCCGGGCAGCCCGGTGGCCACTTTGGCCAGCAGCGTGAACAGGGGGTAGCCGGGAGGGTGGGCGACCTAGGGACAGAGCACAGGGGGTTGGGAACGGGGAGAGGCTGGGAATGGGGAGCGGAGCAACACCCGGGGCTGGTGGCTGCAGCCCGGGCAGCCCAGAGCGGCTCTGCCCCCCGACCCACCCTCCCAAGCCATCCCAACTCCGCCGAGATTTTTGATTTTCCCCAGTGGCTTTGGCTCCACGCCTCGCCCAGAATAACGAGGCGGCGAGGAAAAGGAGGTGCCACGTTTCATTAGCGTGCCTTAAAGGGCTCCTTGTTTGGGTTCACAGTATATTAGGGTCATTCAAAAGGCTGTTGTTTTGCTTTTTTTTTTTTTGCTTTTTTTTCCCTTTTTCTTTTTTTTTTAAAAGCAGCTCCTCAACTATTTTATTGGTTAGCAAGTTGAAAGACCACACTGCTATCGGATTACCACCGCGCTGACAGTCCTAAGGTCTTGCCTAAAGGGATCATGCACCATAATAAAGTTTATTAAATAATAAAACTTATTAAAATTGTTAACCCGATTTATTTTATTCTCCCCAGCTTATACAAAATTTGGGTTGATAATAAGCCAGCTACTGTATATACAGTAAAGCCTTTGCTTTATAATTTAGTTTAATTGGATTTAAAACTTGAAGTAAATTGTCGCGTGCTGTACTTATAAGTTAGTAAAAACTGTGGTTTGAAAATAAATTAATCTACTTTACTCCATGCTTAATTAAACTTCCTTAATTCCTAAAACTGTTAATGAGAGCATTGATTAAACAATAAAACTAATACTTACTCCAAGCTCATATGCGGCTGTGATCAGCTCCCCTGTGAAAAAATAATGTAAAACCAATAATTACTATTAGGAAATGACACTCCTCCAAAGTTTTCAAAATCCAAATGCTTGCATTGGGGTTTTGCATTAATTTGACTGGATAAAACTGTAAATCTGTGGAGATTTAACAGCATGAAATTTTCTAAGAATATTTTCTCCCTCTGATGTCATTGCACAAAATATCTTTTGTATGTTTTCGCGAGACTTTTATGAACAGATAAGTGAAAATATAGGTAGGCTCCGGCAAAGAATGGCCTGAGATACCCAAAATGCAGACATTTGTGTGTGTGTATTTTTAATTTAAAACCATCTGACTCAATAACTTTAAAGCACTACAGTCTGCAACGCCTAATCTGCATTGTCTCTTCAACAACCCAGTTGTTTCTCATAAAAAAAAAAAACAACAAAAAAAGCCAACACAAAACCAGAGCTTTATAGTTTTAAATAGGAAAAATATAATCACTGATCATGCAAATCTGCATCCATTTATTTGGGAATGCTGCTCTCCCTGGATGCTGAAGCAATTCTGCTTCACAAGTAACTCTTTTACCTGTCAGAGGATGCTGCAGCCAGCTCCCGTTAGAAAAACCATTCAGATTTTGCATTTTGTTTGTATTTTATGCCAGGACAAATAACGGCCAACAAAAGACCCACATTAGCAGAATAGTTGGCGTTTTTAGAACACTTGACACTGGAGCATTTTGCAACAAACACTCCTGAACAACATATATTGAATATATTCAATAGGCACAACACATTAAACATGAACAAAATTAAAAACTACAGCTGGTTTTCCTTCTTCCCCTCAAATGTCATAATCCAATTTTACCGGTCCTGCTAATTTTGCAAGTGCCAAGGTCGTGGCAGCTTTGTCCCATCGTTAGATGGGAAAGACACAAAAGAAAGGCACTGGTGGCTTTAAATGCTAAATGAACAATATTTTAGATTTCTGTACAATCACATCTTTACCATGCAGTGGAAAGGAGGAGGTTTGTACAAACGGCACCTCTAAATCCTGACACCACAGTAAATGGTGCATTTTAAAAGGAAGATGCAAGTCAACCCATTACTGCTGGTGGCAACTGCTGCAGAATTAGAGATGTGGCCCCACAGTGACCAGGAACAGCCCTGCCACTTCCTGCACCAAAATCTCTTGGATGTGGAGCTCCCTGCACTTGCAAACACTGGCTATTTTTATTTTAGGAACATTTCACCCTATTACAAGACAGCCCCCCAAAAGCAGACGCAATGGGAAAACCACTCATCCCAGTTCTGAGCCCTTCAGTGTTCAGCAGCTCAAACATTTCTAGGCTGGGAAGGGATCAATCCCCCTGCATGCAGCACAGGATGGTCTAATAAAGAAAACCCTAAATTTGGCATTGTGGGGGTTCCCCAGTGTGCAGCAGCTGGTGATGCCATCACCCATCACATCCCAGGGATGCTGCTCCCAAGCCAGGCATGGATTCAGCTCCAATAAAGTCCTTCTGGGCTTTAGAAGCAATGCAGCTAAACCAGCAAAAAATTAAGTTCATTCACATTGCTGTGACACTCATATGAAGGGCAAGAATAACCCCAAAGAAACACAGCCACAGATCAAGCAGGAAGCTGCAAAAATAATATAAATAAAATACTGGTGGAGGCCATCGCCAAGCTTTGAAAGACAACAGCACAACTTTGCCTCGGAAGAATTAAGTGAAAAAAGCAAGACCTGCAAAACATAAGCTCTCAGGCTGCAGGCCTGCTGAATTCCAGTGGGAAAGCCAAAAAATGTACATAACACCCACTGCTTTGGATAAAGTTAATTCTCCATCTCCCACCCACACACCTGAGCATCCCTTACAGCCTCCCTGGGCTGGAGGAGTGAGGAGCACTAATATTAAATAACAAAATACACATAGGAGGAGCTACAGCACCCACAAATTTGGTTTCAATGTCTTTCTTGAGATACAGAATAACCTGGGGCATCTTCAGACTCAGGATATTCTATGATTCCTGATGTAAACAAGTTTCTGACTGTCCGGCTTGACTCCCCCATAAAGGTGTTCAGGCAACAAGCCCAACATTGCCTGAAAACTGATTTATCCCCAGCAAGTTTGGGAGCTGATGTTTGAAACATCACAGGGAACATTTGGTTGTGGATTTTTATTTTTTCTTTTAACTTTATTTGATCCCTTTTTAAGCTGTTTTAACATCTGTGGATGTTTCTGAATTGTAATTCATTCTCCTCCTATTATTGTCTCATTCATTTCTTTATTCTAAGTAACACAAGCAAGCTGCCAATGGAAATACCGACTGCCTTTGACATTTCTGGATTACTGCAAACTTCAGGAACAATTAAAAATACAGATAGCTTAAAAAATAAAATAAAATACTAGGCTCCCTGCCTGAAAGCAGATACAGCAAATCCCTAAGCAGTTCTTTACTCACACAAGTAGCCTCAGTGCTTTTGGTGGCACAAGTTTGAGCTCCATGCTCAGGCACAGGCAAATTAATCACCTTGAGCAGCGCTGTGCACAGATATTCCAGAGATATAATTTTGGGAATAATGCCCCAGAGAAGTACTGACACAACATGATGGGACACAATGCTGGCTGGTTCAGGCACAAGGGGACAGCAGGGACAAGCCCATCTCTGTTCAGTCCCAGCAGACTCATGCAAGCTGGGCAGCAAATTTAGAAAATGCCCAAAAAAACCGCAAAAAACGGAGAGACAAGGAGTGAGGTCACAGGGCTGGTCAGGGGACAGTGTCCTGAGAGATTTCCTCTACAGAATTCCCTCTACCATGGGTTGCTGGGAGCCTGTAACACCACCCAGACCCCAAACCCCCACTGCTGGGGTCTCTCTCCACCTCCAGCCCTGTTTGTGGCACAGCCCCAGCTGGTGACCTCAAAATCTCTGGCCAAAGTTCTTGGCAGAGGAGTGGTGCACACAGAACCAGGATGCTTTTGGGAATTAAGGAAAGAGCAATGCCCCTCCTGCCTCCAAAATGGGATAAAACAACCACAGTAATCCACGGAAAGTGGGGTGAAGCCATGAGCTGTCTGGTTGCTTGCTCTGTCTACTGGGATAATTCACATCAAACAAAACATGAATCCCAGCATTCATCCATCACATCATCAGGAAAACCTCCATCCCTCTCTGCCAAGGGCGCTAATGGTTATTTGCATCCCAGAGGGAAAACCCAGGCTGAAGCACAGCTAAAAACCAGCTTCCCGAGGCTTCGTGCAGCATGAACAGCTCATGGCACAGGGTGTTTTCCACAGGACAGAAATGGCAATAAAAGACAAAATGGTAATAACTGTAAATATATCAATATTATATATGAATTGTTACAACCAGAAGGAGCAAATCCAGCCCTTTTAGGAACTTGGGAGCAGAAGCAAAAGCCATCAGGGTGCACATGGGCCATTAAAAGGCCATTTATTTACAAGGAATTTCATGCATAGCTTGGATTTGAAACCAGTGATGGCCAGGAGGCACAGTTAAACAGAGCCACTGAACACTCTTCTGGAATGACAAGGAAAGAAAGTATTCTGGACATTTGTTCAATGAAAAAAGAATTATCAATACATTCCCTAGAAAATCCAAGCCCCCCACATCCCCAAACCACAGCTGTACACACACGGCAAAATCAAAGAACTTTCAGAGCAAGACCAGATTAAACCAGTGAAACCACAGCAGGACCAAAGAGAGGAACTTTGTCCCACCTGGTGGGAGCAGCAGTGCCAAACCCAAAACATCACAGTCTGACACTGCCAGAAAGCTGCACTACCAGACAGGCAAATCCAGAGATTTCACTGCTGCACAGGCCAGGGAAAACGGCAGCCCAAGCAGTGACAAGCAGCGACAAGCAGCACATCTGGCAGGGTGGCACATCTGGACCCCCGACTAAATCCTTTGCTGAAAGGCTCAGATACAAGGAAACTATTATGGGGTGGCCCGAGGACACCAGCCCCAGTGGGGACCTTGCTGTGCTGACTTCATGGGCAATTCCCTGGCCCCGAGGGGTGCACACCCCAAAACAGGCTGTCCCTGCTGCACCCACCTGTGGGGCCAGAGCCCCTGTGGGGAGCTCCAAACACACCAACCACAATGGGGTGAGCACCCCAAAAGTGGCTGCACTGCACCAGTGACTACAGGGACCTAATGGGATCGGCAATGCTTTGGGGTGACGGCAATGCACCAGTCCCCATGGAGTGAGCATCTCTCCGGGATGACAACCCTTTGGGGTGACAGCAGTGCACCAGTCCCTATAGGATGAGCAACCCTATGGGATGACAGCAACCCTATGGGGTGACAACAACGCATAATGCCTCTGGAGTGAGCAGCTCTCTGGGATGACAACCCTACGGGGTGACACCAGGGGTGACATCAATGCACCAGCTCCTCTGCAGTGAGCAACCCCACAGGGGTGACACTGATGCACGAGTTCCTATGGGGTGACACTAACCC
Source organism: Grantiella picta (assembly GCA_013397955.1). Classification (NCBI taxonomy): domain Eukaryota; kingdom Metazoa; phylum Chordata; class Aves; order Passeriformes; family Meliphagidae; genus Grantiella; species Grantiella picta. The sequence continues at coordinate 453,637 of VZRM01002338.1, read as the reverse complement.
TGTGGGGTGACACTGATGCACGATTCCCTACGGGACGACAGGAACCCTACAGGGTGACAGCAACGCACCAGGCCCTAAGGGCTCAGCCCCCCACCCCGCCCGCCGAGGGCTGACCGCGATGCTCCGGCCGCTCCAGCCGAGGGTCCCCAGGGTGCCACCTCGCCGCTGGCCTGAGCCGGTACGTTACCCGCATCCCCGCCGGGCAGGGCGGGCGGCAGCGTGGCCGTGTAGAGAGCAGCCACGGCAGCGCCCAGCGCCCCGGCGGCTCCTCCCGCCCCGATCCCGGTCCCGATCCCGGTCACAGTCCCGATCCCGGTCCCAGTCCCGGTCCCGGTCCCGGCCGCAGCCCCCAAGCCCATGTGCGCCGCTGCCACCTTCCGGGTTCGGCCGTGAGAGGCGGGCGGGCTGTGCCATCCGCCGCCTGGCGGGGGGAGCATCCCCGTCCCATTCCCGTTCTCGCTCTCCCCAAGCCGTCTCCCGGCTCCGCTTATCTACAACGCTTATCATCTACAAGCGGGAGAGCCGCGAGCCCGGTGAGACGATTCAGCGCGGCCTCCAACCCTCTTCCATCCTCCCCCGCTGCGAGGAGTTGGTACAGTCGGGGGGGGCTGGCAAGGGTGAGCGCGGCCGAGCGGCCGGGCGGGACCAACGCTCGCGGGGGGGGACGGGGCGAAACCACAGCGGAGAAGCGAGGGGGAGGAGGGAACCGGACCGCGTTCTGCCCCCCTTTTCTCCCGGGATCGTCCCTTCAGGACGAGGTTTTTAAGGATCAGCACCTTCTGGCCGCTCTCAGTGCCACCAAACCCCTCTCCGGGCAGTGCTGGGTGCAGGCTGCAGTGCGGCCGTGCACAGATAACAAAGATAGAACCCCTGGATGAGGTGGCACAAGATGCTGGTGAAGGAAAAGACTGAGGGTCTCAGCGCACGGAATATTAAAGGCAGCGATTCCCGCTGCGGGAAGTAGTTAAGGAAGGCAAATAGCATCCCGAGACCTATCGATAGAGGACTAAAACACATCCGTGGAAATCATTATGGGATTGTACGAGAGAGTGGCGAGGCCATACCTGGAGAATTGAGGCAGATTAAAGAGAGGCTTTTGAATACAAATGGAAAAGGTGTAGAAGAGGGTAACAAGGATAATAAACAGCCTTATGGATTAGATCTAAGTGGAGACGTTAGAAAAAGAGGTTTGCATTTATTAAGGGAAAAAAGAACAGGATTAAGGGTTGACACAAGGAAACACACATGGTGCTCTGGAGAAGCTGCTGCCGAAGGGCTCTTGTGGAACAGCAGCACAAAACCCCTGGAAGATGAAGCCAAGAAAGGCATTAAGGGAATTCTGGAGTCCCCAGCACAGGAGGGACATCGACCTGTTGGAGTGAGTCCAGAGGAGGCCAGAAATGATTTGAGGGATGGAGAAGCTCTGCTGTGGTGAAAGGCTGAGAGTTGGGGTTGCTCATCGTGGAGAAGAGAAGGCTTTGGGGTGACCTCATGGTGTCCTTCCAGCCCCTGGAGGGGAGAGGGACTCCTTGCCAGAGCAGGGAGTGACAGGACAAGGGGGAATGGCTTCGGACTAAAAGAGAGTAGGTTTAGATGGGATATTAGGAAGGAATTCTTGGCTCAGGGGAGGCCCTGGCACAGAGTGCCCAGAGAAGCTGTGGCTGCCCCTGGATCCCTGGCAGTGTCCAAGGCCAGGCTGGACAACCTTGGAGCAGCCTGGGATAGTGGAAGGTGTCCCTGCCTGTGGCAGGGGTGGAACAAGATGGTCTTTAAGGTCCCATCCAACCCAAACCATCTACAATCCCATGAATTTAGGGAAGCTCTGTGCACTCAGCCGGGCTGTACAGAAAAGCCAAGGTTCTGATCCCCTCAGAAGCCCCAGGGCTGCTTGGAGGACCTGATGTTGGAGGGTGAGAATGGCTGTGCCTCCCATCCAAAGGGAACCTCCCAGCTCCGTGGTGACCAAGAGCTTCCACACACCCAACTCCTTGGCAGGTTTCTGCCGTTGTTGGCTGAGGTTCATCGGGGAGAGGAAAAAAGACATGTTCCAATCCTCAACCAGCCATTGTCACTATGGAAATGAGCGGGGTCATTGTTCCTGCACCCGTTGGGGCTCCTGAAATGTAATTTTAGCAGCAAAGTGCGCAGCCTGTGTGTGAAAGCAGGCTGGTGGCGAGGCTCTTTATCCGGAGTGTGGCTTTTTTCTTTGCCGTATTTTTCCTTCTTTGTGTTCCCCTTGGAAAAGGCATCCAAAGACAAATGTTAACCGTGGCTGATTACAATTATATTGATGGGGGAGGTAGCAATTTACAGGCAAATATCGAAACGTGGAAGAATGGCTGGTAATAATAGGGTGAGGACAAACTGTTCTTTAATTGTCCTGCAAGTTGTTTTGTATCTTTGTCATGCAGCAACTGGAACTTTTAGGGTGCCAGTGACAAAGTACTTTGCTGTAATGTGGTAGAGCAGGCTCACAGCAGCCTTTATCTTACTGAATAACTACCACCATTTCAAAGGCTGGGATTACAGGCACACTCTATGTTGAAAAGGGGAATTTACATGTTTCTTCTGTAAGCAGAAATCTATTAATTCGTGAGATTTGCCTCCCCCTTCTTCATCAGCCGTGACCCAGGGGTCTGGCCAAGACAGGAAGGACATGCCAAGCTCTTTTTTTTTGTTTTTTAGGGACAGGTAAGATATTTTTTTCTGTTTTCGCCCATGCTCTTGAAGTTGGGAGCTGTCCAAACCCAAGTTAGATTCACCTCAACACAGAGCAACCCTTCAGGCTTTCTCAAAGCTTTGAGTGTGTGTTCAACGGCATTTAATAAAAATAAAAAGTATTACTCAGGGAAAAAAAAAAAACCCCAACACTGGGGCAAGTGGAAAGCATTTGAAAGATGGCCTCGTGCTACACCGAGTGATTTATTTTTTAAAAATCCCTGGAACTTGTAGCACGAGAGCATACTCTAGTGGCAACCGAGCAAAGAAAGTGCTCTGGTTCGGGCAGAGTCTTGATGATAAAACACCTCCCACCTTTCCTCGGGAGGCTTTTTCCTCTCCTATCTCCTCCAGCTCCACGCTCAGTGCTCAGCCCGACAGGAAATACCCAAGGCAGGCAGAGAAAATAAACAGGAACTGCTAAAAGTAATTTTAAAAACACAGCTTGGGAACATATCTCCCCAAAATGACTGTGTACTTAGAGAGTTGTCTTTTTACCAGGCTCTGTTGCAGATTTTCTCCTGAGAGACACAGTTTAGAGGAGGCAGGAGATAGGCAAAGGGAGAATAATACTTAAAGCAAATTCTATTCACCCATGGCAGTGTCATTACAAACTTGAATGAGCACAGTTATTGCAAATAAATAAAAACAATAGACCAGAACCAGTTTTACATAAGAAAATACTGAAATACTGTTCAATTAGTCCTAAGCTTTAGTTAAACCTTTTCTTTTGCCCATCAGGTGATAAGGTTAATACAGAAAGCACTCAACTGCTGTACTTGTGTAACAACAGTCAGCACCCATTTAATGAACTTACTCGTACACACGTTTAGCAAAGCTCCAATATTGTCAGCACTGGGCTGGCACAGAATTTTAATGGCAAAGTAGCCAGCCTGGGCTTCATGCTGAACAATATCCCCGTGCAAGGAGAGCAGGTCCTCGTGGGGACCACCAACAATGCAAATAAGCACAGCTCCTCCTGTATTTAAACAAGAAGTTTGGCAGAATTTCCACTGATTTTATACATATATGTGTGTGTGTGTGTGTGTGTGTGTGTATATGTATATATATATATATATGGTCGCCTGCAAAGCACAAAAATGAGGTTTTGCTGCTTTCATTTGTTCTTAAATTGCTTGAATAAGCTGCTTTTTGTGACTTTCTTGTTGAGGGGGGCAAGACCAGGCTTTCATATCTCAGTTACAGCAACATGGCTGCAGTAGGCAGAGGGAATTTCCACGGGGAATAAAGTGAAATAAAAGCACACCTGGTTCTGGGAGCATCCAGCTGTCCCTGACCCATCCAAAATGACATGTTGAGATTCCATCTTGGACACACTTGGGTGTGGCTGGTGCCCCAAAGTTCGTGGGGACCTCAGTGCTGGCTCCTTGTGTTCTCCCTGGCCATCCAAGGGACCCAGGTTCATGCACTCCACATCCTCCAGGACACTCCCAGTGCCTTGTGAACCCCTCAAAATTAAAAAAAAACCAAAAAAAAAAAAAGTAAAAGTCTCCCAGATGGGAAGGGGGCAGAGGTCTGGGAGAGTACAGGGGCTCAGTTCTGTGGGAAAGCAGTCTTGGTTCCACTGCTGTCAGGACAGCTTGTTCTTTATTTCGAAGCCCAGCTTCATTTTATTCCCCAAATAGGAAAATGGACTGAACTAATTTCCCCATGCAGACATTCCTCACAAGTTTGCACATTTATCAGACAGGCTTTATTGACTTGTAGAAGACTCCAATCTCTTCCTCCACCAGTCTCAGTGGCCTCCCAGCTGATCTTCTGACACACTGAGCAGTCACAGATCCTATTCATCTCAGCTGCTTTTCCCAGAACTCTGACAATCATCTCTATGTTTTCACACCTGATCTCCTTAAATTAATATTATTCATTGATACTCATGCCTTGTTGGCAGACCAGGTCTGGTGTCTGAGCTGCACAGTGACTCCACCACCATCCCACAGACCATCTTCTCTGGCTGCTGCACCACTCGAGGGCTTTGTTCCCTTCATCCCTGGGCTGCTCCATTACTCCCTGATAAGTGTTTGCAAAGAGGGAACACTCTTTACTAATTTACACATTTTCATCCTTCTTTTAATTACAGGAGTAAACTCACAGCTTGGCCCAAGAAATGCCCAAACACAGCACATGGCTGAAGAGCTGCACCAGCAGTCCAGGGGCCTCCAGGGTTTCAAACTCTCATTTCTTCACCTGTGTTCACAGCTCCAGTAAAACTCATCAAGGAACTCATTCAGGTAAGAATTTTTCACATTCTATCAGTCCTCTCTGTTTCATTCCCTTTTTTTTTACTTTAATCAAAACTGTGGATCTCAATTAAAATCTCAATCAAAACTCAGGCTGGGATGGTGAGATTTTCCATGGCTTCATAAAACAAGGCTTTGCCAAACCTCATGCACATTTCCTTGGAATGCTGGTGGCTGACAGGAGCATGTCCCAGCTCAGCAGCATCCCCAGAGCTCAGATGGAGTTTTACCCTCCACACATCCAGGCAAATCTTCTGAAATGCTCCATCCCCTTGCTTCAAGGTCTGCACAGGTCCTGCAGTTGCTCTCCTCAGAGGTCAGGAAGCACAAAAACAGAATCAGGATGCTTTGGCTCTGACTCCATTTCCTGTAGAAGGACGGGCTAGGAAACAGTCTAAATGGATTATGTTAAATCCAGATTAAATCCTGGCGTATTCCCAGACCTGGCTTGGCTGTTCAGATCACCAGTTGCTCAGCACCCATGAGGTCCATGCCCAAACCAACTGCCTTGTGGGAGATGTTGTAGGAAGGATCTCAACCCTCAAAATTAAAGGTTTGGGTTGGAAGAGACCTTAAAGACCATCCCATTCCACCCCCTGCCATGGGCAGGGACACCTTCCACTGTGCCACGTTGCTCCAAGCTCCATCCCATTAAGACAGAAATCTTTCAATCTGGCGCTGCCCAATCATAGATTTGAGGTAGAATGAGCTTCCCCTGAGCATCTTTTTAACACCAAATGTTGACAATCACAAGAAAACAACATTTAACATAAAGCAAGAGGCTGAGAGCTTTGCAGTGTAATGATTTCACCAATAATTATTACTTCAAGTGTGGATAAAAAGAAACAATATGTACATAGGGCAATTCTTGAGACCTTCCATGTTACATTAATTAGCAGCTTCTACAGGACAGTGCCTGAAGTTGCCACAGCTTCTAATTTAGGAGCCTCAGACTTCTCCCCCTCTGCTTTCTGTCACCTGACATTTGCAGGCTCCTCTCAAGCCACAATGAGAAAAATGCATCTCATTTTAAAAAGGCCAGAACTGCTGGTGCAGAAAATAGCAAAGTGCAAGGGGCTGAGCTCTGCTTCTGCCTTCCCTGGGATAAATCCAGCTTCCCTCACTGCCTTCAGCTGATTTACTCCCCTTTTGGTGTAACCCAAAGCAGAATTTGCCTCTTGATGTTTTTCCATGGCATTAAGGCCTTTAAGGAAAATCCTACAAAAAGATTTAGGCGCAAACAAAATCTCCTGCTTTCCACAAATCTGCCTGAACTTACACTGCGAAAGGAAGCGCAGGGGAACTGAAGCCTCTTGCAGGGGATGAGGGACTCTCCAGCAGGGTCAGCTGTGCATATATTTACACATGATATTAGCAGGGGAAAAAAAGGCAAAATGGGTGCGTGGTGACCCGAGGCAGTCCAAAAATTCTGTGCTATCATTCCTGCTGGGGTCAAAGGACTTGTGGGTTGGGGGCTTGATAAGCCTGGTGAGCTAACGAGCGACAGCTTAATCAGCACAGATAATTCTTCTGCAATATAGGAGGCAATTGGAGCCTTTTTTCCTGTTTTTCAGGAACATTGTGGGTTTTTTCACTCGTCAATACGAGATAATGCCGTACAACTTGACCTTCCCAAACAAAGCTTTTGCAGAATAATGTCCATTGCTATTCATGAATATCAGTGTCACTGGGCTGGTTTTTTTGTCCACTGTAGCTGACCAACTGGAAAGAACACCAGGAACACTAAGAAAAACCTTCAAAGTTAATTTAATTACACATGGATGAAATCCATTGGGTGCTGATTTCAAGGAGTCACTCAGGTTATTTTCTGGGAGACACCAAGGATGGAGACATCTGTGGGGTCTCATCTCTTAGCCACCCAGAAATGACCCAGCTCTGCAGCAATTTTGGGGAAGGAAGTTTTCATCCAAACACCACGAGCTTTGCATAATCCATCCTTTCACCTGGGGAAGGAAGTTTTCATCCAAACACCACGAGCTTTGCATAATCCATCCTTTCACCTGGGGAAGGAAGTTTTCATCCAAACACCACGAGCTTTGCATAATCCATCCTTTCACCTGGCACTTTCTTCCCCTGTGCTGATCAGAACTACACCTGCAAAAGGCTGCCAGGAGAGCCCCCCGAAGCAGCTGCTGTGTCTGGAAGCTGGGGACAAAGAGGCTCTGCTCAGACACCCCCTCAGTGTCAGAAAAAGCCGTGGCAGAGCAGGGGGAAGGCAGGACAGTCTGCAGACCCCAGGGTGGCCTCCTCGCTCGCCCTGCACTCCAGACAAGATGTGTCACCAGTCCAGATTGGAGGGTGGGGGATAGCCTGTCTCCCACCTCCTTTGGCTCACTCGAATTTCTCCTGAATTGAAATCAAGAGTCAGGACGGGTGAGCTGCCAGATTCCCTCGGTGGTGGTCAAACAGGAGCTGCTGCCCATCCCCGCCCCTCACTCATTTGTTTGTGCCTCTAATCACTGGATTTCCCAGCTGGTCTCCCAGCCCAGGACCTGCTTAACTCCAGTGAGCAAACACGAGTAGGGGAATTCGGTCCAAGCAGGCAGGTGCAGTGGCTGGATAGCTTGTGGATTTCCCTTCTGCCACCAAACAACAGTTACTGCACATATGTTGCGAAGATAAAGCCTTGTTTGCCGTGGGAGGGGGAAAAACTCGCTGCAATTCGGTAGTCCTGCTGTCCAAGAGATGCGAGGGAGAAAGGTGTGTGTGTGTGAAAATAAGGGAGGATGCTCTCCCAGCAGCTGAGGAATGGAAGTTCAAGCGTTTTGATCTCAAATTCTTGCCAAGAGGAAATAGCAGTTGTGGAGTTACATCTGTGCCCAGCGCTTTCTGGAGTGTTAGGCTGAGTTAGGCTTCCCAAGGATTCTTAAAACATTGAGGTCTCAAATTTGCTGTGGGCACCGGTAGGGGTGCAAAAAAACCCCTCTGTAATTCCATTTAGCAATCTGCAGCTTAGCAGAGAGGAGGGTGGGCAGCAACAGGGCTGTGGGCTGTGAGTGCCCCATGAGGAGAATATTTCTGACCCTGCAAGGATAATTAATTGAGCAGACAAAGCCAAAGTGAGCCTGAAGTGCTAAAAGCTGCAATTAGACAAACTACACCTAGAAGTAAGGTTCTGAGTGGAGGGAATTAAACACTGGAGAAATGTGGCCAGGATGGCAGATCCTAGTCCACTCCTTTGCATGGTGATGGCCACACACATCATGTTCTCCTCTTGGTGTTCCCTGTTTCTTTCCAGCTCCCTTTTGTCCTTTCCAGGGGATGCAGGGAACACCCAGGGCTTGAGATGACTTAAATGTCCCTCAAACCATGAGTGAAGACAGAGAAAAGAGATCCAGTCTAGTAGGGTCTGTTTACCCACCAGGGTATCCCAATTCCCAGACCAGCTGGGAACACTTGGCTTTCCCCTAAAGAATTTAATTTAGGGAAAAAGACTCCAAATTTCTCCCCCTGTCCCATGCAGTGTTTCCAAGGAATTAGGACAGCCAGAGAGGTCCAGCCCGATGCACAGATGAGCTGTGCATAAAACCAGTTGCCACCAGTGCCTCTGGCCTCATTCCAGCCCTCAGAGCAGGAAACACTCCTGAAGTCCATGGAGCTCCAGGAGGCCAAGGCTGGGAGGAGAGTAAGACCTCCTGCTCCTAACAGCCTCTAATCCCTGCCCTCCATAATCAGTTTTAAAATGGCCATCAAATCTTCCCTCTGCCTCTAATTGAAAAAGTGATGTCAGCAGTAATCTGCTGCCCCAACTTATCCCCATATATTTGGGGAGGTTTTGGGCTAATGCATTGTTTCATAAACATATGTTTTAGGCCAGCCGTGAATGCACACACACAAAGAGAAAGCTCTGAACACACTGCACCAGTTATGGATCCTAATGCCTTAAATATTACTTTTAATACTAATGTCAGATTATTAAAAACATAATCCATTCTCCTGATTGGACCTAATGTAAGCAGGAGGATAAGAGGACTTCTATCCATGCATTAACACATTTCATGGAGTGTAAAGCCACTTTCTTCCTCTTAAAACATAAGGTCAGGAACTAATAGAATCTGTACTTGAAGTGGGTTTTTAAAACATATTACATAGAAAGTTTAGTGAAAGTTAATCTGTCGATAAGTGTCGGCTGGAGCCGTGTGGGTAAACAAGAAATAAATGTAATTCACATGCAATTTTTCCCCTGTTAAAAACCTATCTGTGCACTTTAAAACATTTATGTTTAAATAGAGCAGAGACCAGCACTAAGAAGCACTCAGCCCAAAGCAGCTTTATATAAATGTATTGCAAGGGACTAAAATAAAGTAAGCTACCCAAATCTCCCAAAGATAAAGGGAGAAGGGCTCTGACCCCGTGTGAATTCTCCCCTCATCCCAACCCTGTGCCGTTCCTGGGCTTCATTCCCTGTTCTTGTGCACCTCTTTGTGGCGGCATTCCCTGTCCTCCCAAATCTGCTCTGTCCCTGACCAGTGCTGGGGCTCAGGGGCAGCTCGGCAGCGCTGGGGCAGCATTCCTGTCACCCTGGTCCCCACCAGTAGATCTGCCACCTCACCACGGTGCCCAGCCTCTGCCAGCTCCTCCTTGCCAACTGCAGCACCACCTCAGCCACACATTCCCACTGCTGATGGCTCAGTTCCTTCCCAGACCAGCCCTCTTTGCCCAGTTCCTTTGCCCAGCCTCTCGAGAGCAGTTTGGAAAGCCCAAACCGGGCACTGAAGCAAAGGCAGTATCGACAATGGGCTGATTTTTGCCCACAAATTAGGCAGCCAGCATTTTTAAGCAGCCTCAGCTCTCCAAGGCTGGTGGAGGCCAGGCAGCTGACCCTGCTGCAGCTCATTTAATTGTTTATTTGGGGTTTGGGGGCTGGCAGGGGGCTCGGAAAGCAGACTTTGGAGCACTGGTGATGTCCTCCCAGGGGAAAGCACGCAGCCATCTGCCCAGCTCTGCCTCCTCCTCGCTCCAACAGCACATCTGGGCTGCTCCACCACCAGCTTTCCCATTTGGTTCCCCCAAAATGGATCCAAGAGTCGCTGCAGGGGGTGCTGGCTGCCAAGGGAGGAGACGAGAGGGCAGCAGGAGAAGCAGGAGGTGGAAGCTTGTGCTGGCAGCCACCAGGACTTGGCCCTCACTCTCCCAGCCACATGCCAGAGATTTAAGCTTCACGAGCAGCTCCAGCCACCAGAAAGAGATTGATGACATATGGATTTCGTACATTCAGCAAATGGGAGAAAAGCTCTCCACGGCTGCGTGGGATTAGCAGAATTTCCGCGCCGTTCCTTATAGGCAGGGTCTTGGGGGAGGGATGTAGTGCTGAGGGGACAGAGAGTGGGGGATGTTCAGACCATCACTGCAAGTCTCTCCTGGTCATCTTCATCTCAGTGGCATTGGAGAGGGCTGGCACCATCCCAGAGCCATAGGGATGGGCACCTGGAAAGAACTCAGGTCCAGGTGAGTACAGACCCTCCCTGTAGTAAAGACCAGCAATTCCCCTCCTTCCCTATCTTTCCATGGCTAAATGTTGCGACAGGTCTTTCAGGCAGGTGCCCAAAGGTGACTGGTGTGTGGCACAGGGCCGTGCCTGTGTGGTGTGGCCAAGATGAAGGTGGTGCCTTGTGAGGAAAGGCAAAGCGGAATGAAGGAACCAAAGAGGATGAAGGTTCTAAAGGGGACGAAGGTTCCAAAGGGATAAAGGTCCACCCAGTCTAGCACAGCCTCGTTCATCCAGGGCTTAAATCTGCTCTGTAAAGTCATGGGAAGAAAGAGTGGATAGATCAGAATAAGAACCAAAAATTTGGGTTTTGTGCACTTCCAGGGAAATGTGGAACAAAGCGATTACCCCATCTCTGGCAGTGTTCAAGGTCAGGTTGGATGGGGCTTGGAGCAACCTAGGATAGTGGAAGGTTTCCCCTGGCAGGGGGATGGAACAAGGTCATCTTTAAGGTCCCTTCCAGCCCAAACCATTCTAGAATTCTCTGATTTTGCATTTCCCACCCTGTCACACAGTTTGGGGAGCACTTCCTGGTATGGATAGAAATTGTGATGCTGCTTTCAACACAGCAGCCTCAGGCTGCTGCAGGTCCTTTGGCCAGCTACTCCAGTGTCACAAAAATCAAACAGCAGGGCCTTTCACTCAAGAGGCTCAGTTTTCAGAAAGAAAAAACCCTTTTGCCTTTAAATATCTTCAGGACGTAACTGTTAACACTGGCAAACATCATTCACCAGTCCATGAGCAAAGTCACCAAAGAAGGAAGAGGAAAATGAATTAAAAGGAAAATCTAGGATGCCGTAGAGAGCCCCAGACAACATGGTGCCATGTTATTTTGAGACAACAGTAGGAAACACTTTGAAATAAATGAAAATGAGTTGGTGGGTCTGATGAGGAGGAGGGATCTGCTATCTAAACCCTTTACATGGCTTGTGTCCTTGCAGAAGCTGAGCATGCCTCAGGGGATCAAAAATCCCTACAAATGGGAATTCCTTGGCCACCTATAAGGCTCTGATTTTGTCATGGCAGCCACAGGAGCCATGCATTCAAATTAACTCCATGAAATCTTGCAAATGGATGGAGAAATACCTCTAATTCGGCAGGTCCTTTCTTTCGCCTCCAAAGGATGGTTTTGGCCACTGACAGCAATTCAAATCAGAGGAGATATCACTCAGCAGGGAATTATCTCCTGTAGCTGTGCCTGTGTCCAAGACATGGAGCCGAGTGGGGATGTGGAAGGAGTGAGAGAAGGTCAGGATGAGATGTGGAAAATTCGATCAAGAGCTGGCCTTGGGCAGAGCAGCCTTGCAGATCCATGACGGTGCTGGCTCTGAGCACCAATTAAAGAGGGAGCAGAAATGAGAGCTAATGAAGGGGCAGCTGCTCTGGCACTGCCAGCTGGGCAATGGCCCTGCTCACATCTCTGCCTGCTTTTCTCTGCGGGAAAATTTACCGTGTTTGGTCAAATTCGGAGACTTCGGGGCAATTTTAATTATAGTAATATTATTGTAGTAATAATTATAGTAAATAGGACTTCAGACAATTTTAATTGCAAATTCCAATTAACTACTTGATACCCTTTAGAACCTTGGTGCCACTGAAGCCACGGCATTCCCACTGTGGCCACTGCCCTCCAGGATGTTGGCCAGTGGCCATCAGAGCCCTGGTGATGCCCTGGTGGGTGTGAACTCGTGAATGGCAGCTCCAGCTCAGGGTCACACCTCCACCAGCTCTCTGCAGAGTGAATTAGCACCTCCTCAGGCTGCTAGTGAAAGATGGAGCTGTCTGTGTGCATGAAAATGCCCCAGGCAGGTGTTCAGTACAGATATTTTACTGTTTAAAAGCACCTCTAAGCCAAGTTCCTAATTTGGCATCAGTCCAGGGAGCTTCCCCCCTCCTCCAATCTTCATGATTAACCTAAAAATTATCACTCTGAACCCATCCTCTGCTGGAGATTCCCTTCTTCTTCATATTTAAGTGTCCCTTCAGCAGTGTCAGCAGCATGGCAAACACCGTGGGCTGCATTTGCAGCTTTCCTCTCCTTTGTCACCAATGTCAGTGACAATGTCCCCCTGACCCTTCAGCAAAACCCTACTGTGGTGGGAGTGAGGAGAAGAGAAGCAAAGACCTCCCCACGAGAGGAGTCGCTTTTGGGAGGCTGTCAGGTGAGGCAGAAGGTGGACATTGCATGAAGGAGTGGTGTCTGTGACCATCAAACACCTAAAATTATGGCAACAGCTTTGCCTGTGGCATAAGGAAAATGTCAGCTCGTTCATCCAGGTGGGGAGCAGCACGCTGGACAGCATAGGGAGAAGAGGCTAAAAATCACATGAAAACACAGCCAGCTGAAGTTTGAAACATTAACAAATTTGGCAATGTCTCCTGTTCAGCAGATCAGTGAGTATTGAAACAAAATGGGGCCAGGAGCTAATTATATGGAAATATTTCTATTTGCACATTTCACTGGAAGGCAAAGTGGAGAGTATAGCTAATGTATCCCCACCACTGTCAGGAATATTAAGTTTTCTGTCATTTTGCTACCACAACTACCTTTCTCAGCATGCATTCTGTCCTAGTTCCTATTAAGGTGAGAGCAGAATCAAACTCATTAATTGTCTGCATTTTAGATATGATAAGAATTTAGTGGTTGGTGTTAATTAAACTACAAAACAACTCCTCTTGCTGCGGTGTGCATTCCAAGTTGGAGCAATTAATTCACTCACTTAAACTGATCAAGATTTAATTACCATCACTCTGTGCAATTACTCCATAATTAAAGTAATTTGGTTCATTCCACTTGCTGACAGTGTCATTGAACAGCCATTCATAGTACCAAAAGAAGTGATAATTAACTTAAAGAACAGCTCAAGGCAGTTTTACACAGACTTTTTGTTATTCCTATATATACCTATATGGGAGAAAGAAGCCTATCACATACTACAGGTGCTTCCCTCGTAAAGGGGTTCAGATCTTTTGTGTTCAATTTTTTTCAGGAAATGCACTGTAACAAACCCAGTTTTGGGGAAGGCTCTGTAGCTGTCACTAGATAACAGCATTTCATACAGGCAAGCACAATAAAACCTAGATCCTTCCAGCAGTGCAGGCTTTCCCTGCCTGTTCCTGGAGACTCCTCATTAGGAAAGAAGAAAAATCCTCAAGTAAAGGTTCTCTCCATCCAGATGATACTGTTAGATCTTATTAAGTGTCTTGTGACAGACCAAGTCCCCAGTTGGTGGGACCAAGGGAAGGCAGAGAAATCTCAGGGTTTTTAACGATCAGTTTTCTCAGCCCCCAGGTTGTTGACAATCATTGAATCATAGAATTCAATGGGAAGGACCTTAAAGCTCATCTCATTCCAACCCCCTGCCATGGGCAGGGACACCTTCCACCATCCCAGGTTTTTCCCAAGCCCCATCCAACCTGGCCTGGAACACTGCCAGGGATCTATAAATAAATATCTGGCCTTGGTGTTCATGACACACCTATTCAGATGTCAACTTTATACTTATTTTATTCCAAAAAATTATTTTGCCGGTAGAATTGTTCCTCAAGGATTGGAAGTGAATATTGCTGCCTGTTTTCAGAAAGGCTGTTTGTGCTCAGAAGTAAAAGCTGATAACCTCTGTGCTGAGGCCTTTTCTAAGAAGTCAGACTTATTAGACCAGTCTAACCTTTCCCCTGTAACCTTGTAAAATGCCCATGCCAAGCTCTCTGCAGGATGGGCAAAGAAAGAGACACACACATCCCTCTGTCCTTACTTCTGCAGGATGGAGTGGCAGTGAGGACCTTCAACACACTGTCCACCCATTTCAGAGTTAAGCCTTCTCAGCCCATGCAGAGAAATTCAACACAAGACGTCTCACGACCATTTGGACAGGAAGTATGCAATATTTGTACTGATTTTATTTCCCCCACCGTAAAAGTGATGTGAATCTAGAGAATCATCTCAAGCTGGGAGAAGCACACTTGCTATCCAGGGAGCTGTGCATGAGTTTCAAATCAGTGGCTGTATCCATCTGGATGATCCTGATCAGAGAAAACAAGGAAGTTTCAGATGAAGGTTATGGGTTTGAACTGAGAAATGGGAAATTTTGGTTAGATATACAGAAGAAATTCTTGCCTGTGAGGGTGGGGAGACCCTGGCACAGAGAAGCTGTGGCTGCCCCTGGATCCCTGGAAGTGTCCAAGGCCAAGTTGGACAGGGCTTGGAGCAACCTGGGACAGTGGAAGGTGTCCCTGCCCATGGCAGGGAGTGGAGTTGGATGGACTTTAAAGTTCCTTCCAACCCAAACCATTCTGGGATCCTATTATTCTAAGATGAACACAAAGTGGTTTAAGCAGAAGGTGAACAGCTCAAAAAGGGGACTGTGGTCCCTGGCTCCATGTGGCAGCAGATCCTGTGTGCCCCTGCACTCCTGGGACCCACTGTGGAGGTGGCAGGTTCCCTGCAGCTCCTCTCTTGGTGATCTTCCATCGGCCATTAAATCCACAATTCTCAGCCATGCCAGACCTGCCCGGAAAGCTGAGCTGTGCCATGAATTATTCCTACACCTGCAGCATCATAAATCAGAGCCTTTTGGTTGGGCTCCCAAATGCTTGTTAGCCTTCCGTGACTCAGCAGTGGCTAAGTTAATGTCAGCTCTGCCCAGGGGAAAATCTTCAATATTTCTTTTTACTTAAAAAGAAAGAGAGGGGGAAAAGAAATCTCAAACATTATTTTTAAGCTCCTAAAAGAGCATTACAAAAGAATGAAGGGGAAGAAAAAAAGAGGCTGTGTAAAGATTGCTTACCAGAGTTCTTTTACAATAGTCAGCCACACAACAGAAATAGGTGGACATTAATTCATGCTAACCTTGCACACCTAAATACCATTAATTCATCAAAACTAATAACATTAATTCCTTCAAAAATGAGATTAAACACAGGCACCCCTTGCAGTCATAATCTGTGGCTGATGACACTAAAATGAAACCTCCAGTATACAAAGCTACCAGCAGAGCTTGCAGAATCTCATAAATTACAGCTGGCAACACATAAATCCTCGGGACAATGTACATTATTTTCAGGGGAGCAGGCGTTTGCACACCAGTCGCCAGGCAAAGAGCAAAGCAAAGCTGTAAAACTTCTCCCCCAACCCAGGAGTTGTTGCCAGAGGTGCCAGCTGATGTCAGATGATGCTGCTCAGACCAATGCTCACCTAAATCCATCAGGATTCGGGACACACATCCTGGAAAACAGTTTTGCTTTAAATTTGCAAACCCAGGGAGCAGGGACAGAGTGTAACTCCGAGCTGGAGGAGCCCAGATCCTCTGGGAAGATTTGCAAGGCTTTGGGTGGACAATCTACCCTTGCTGGGGGATATTGGGAGAGCTGGGAAAGGTCTTTGGCAGGACCTGGTGATGCCTCTGATAGGTGCTGAGATGGCTTTAGGGTGGATAAGGGCTCAGATGACCATTGGCTCCAAAGGCAGCTGTAGGGAAGTTAAAAACTTTCCTTTTGCTTTCACTGGGTTTTGACCATGGGAATGGCAGGGATTTGTGTCAGGGGAGGTTTAGGTTGGGTTTTAGGAAAAGGTTCTTCACTCAGAGGGTGGTTGAACACTGAACAAGCTCCCCAGGGAATGGGCACAGCACCGAGGCTGACAGAGCTCCGGGAGTTTTTGGATGACTCTCTCAGGGACAGGGTGGGATTGTTGGGGTGTCTGTGCAGGGCCAGGAGCTGGACTCTGATCCTTGTGGGTCCCTTCCAGCTCAGGATATTTTATAATGGACTTTGGTGGTGGGAGAGCCTCTCATCTGCTCCTGAAACAACCTCCTGCTGCTTTTGCTCATGTTGGAAGTGCAAGAGTCTGATGCCAGAGCTGGGCTGAGCCCCACCAGCGTCCCACTGCGCTTGGGCTGCCAGCATGACCCTGAGGTGTCACATATCCTTCCCATCCTCCCTGCTCCACCCATTGCATTTTCCTTTTCTTCCAGGCTCAGGTGAATGGTTTCACCGGCGTCCAGCAGGATGGGCAACCAAATGCACTGTAACAAAGCCAAGTTTGGGGAAGAAACAGCTGTGTGTCACCCACAACAGCACCTGCACTGCTTTAGGAGTTCCACTTGATGCCTAAAACAGAGCTTACCTGAAACGGAGGCCATGGCAAAGTTAAGAGAATAAAAAGCAGGTCAATTTTTTAAAGGCCTTAAGGTACAATTAGGGCAGACAGAGCCTACTCGAGAGGCTAAAGCCAAAATGGACACAGAGTCACAAGTTCTTCACATTTTATAAGTTCTGTCTTGTTAACATATAGAGCCTCAATTCTCTAATTACACCTTCTGGTGATGATGCCAACCACCCCAAGCTTGCTCCCCCAATTCACTGTTGTTTACATATTTTGGGGCTCTGAGGCAGAAAAGTGTCCTTGAATCTTCCACTGAGAGCAATTGTTTCCTCTAAAATGCTGGGAACAGAGGTTTTTAGCACTTTACATTCAGCCTAGAGCTACACACCAAAACTACAGATAGATAAAAGATAGAAGCTAAAAATCCTTAAGGCATAACACTGGCTCCAGGGCAGGCCTGTGAGGGAGCTCACCAACCTACAAATTCACAAATTTCTGTCTTGCACTCAGTTTACAGAGGGTGGTCAGGATGAGGGCAGGGTCAGCACTACTGCTGGTGGCCACAGAGATGCAGAGATCATTTTGGGAGGCAGCAGGATGCTGCTGTCCCAGCCAGCTTGGCTGGCAGCACTGCCCAGGGCTTGTGAAGGACGGTGGCTGGTGCCGCCAGCCCTCTGCCAGTACATCCAGAACACCGGAGGTATTATTTCAGATTAAGCCCAGATTAAGCCCATTTAATTTTAACTCAGATTAAGCCCCTATTTAGAACCTGGCCCTGTTTCCGATGCAGCTGGGCTGACCCCCCCAGGGGGCTGCGAATCACCCTGGAGGGGTGTTGGTACCACCCAGCCTCTCCTCCATCCTCCTGACACAGAGCAGCGGAAACTCCGAGTTGCTAAAATAAGGCTTTGCTTGTGAACACTCATGTAAGAGCAGCATTTTGGGATGGGGTTTCATATTTTGTGGCTACAGGAGGGACCCCAGTGCCTGCAGCCCACAGGGGTGTTGGGCAGACGTGAGCACCAAGGCGCTGAACTGGTTTAATCTCTAAATAACGATGGAAATGCAAGTGTGTGAATTACTCCAAATGAATGTATCACCCACACACGCTACGTTCTCTGCATATCTAATTACACAGCACTCGCTCCTGCCCTGCTTTTGAAGAAACACTCCACAAGCCATCAGTGCCTTTCAAACAAGTGATTACAATGAAATTTTGGGAAAGAAGAATTTTGGGCCCTTTCAGACCAGCTGAAAAAACAGCAGTGGGGAGAACACAATCAATCTCATTGATTTTTTTTTCCTATTTGTGTGAACAAGGCACCCCAAAGGTCCAAATCTGAGAGGAGATACCCCCAAGACAAGCAAAAATCTCTGTTTTTCAATATTTCTTGAGAACCAGGAGCCACAACAAAGGCAGGTTCGGCAGTGCTTTTTTTTTTAATTTTTTTTTTTATTTGATAGATTTCTGGATTAGCTGTTATTCCGACTTTACCAACACATCCTTCATCCTCACCCTGTGTTGGACTGCAATATTAGGTGACTGTGTGGTGTGTTTTCACTTCCTATTGACTGGTTGTGTACTTCCCTCCCGCTAATCCCTTGTTAATGGACACTTTCTTTGAGCCAGCTGAGATCTGAGTTGTCTTTGTGCTTCTCGCAGACTTTATTACTTGGATATCTTTGTTTTCATTATTTCGAGATTTGGGGATTTTGTCTCTTCCCTTTGGATGGATTCACGCAGTTAGGGACAGGCTGGCCTCCCACTGCTCCTGTTTGCATTTGATCCAGGAGTGGTGGGAGAGCAGCTCCTGGGATAGGAACAGCACAGCCCTTCAGCAGCCAAATCCAGGAGAAAACCCACTTTTGGTGCTGGAAAAACACCTCTTGCTTCCAAAGGTAAAAACAAAGCAATTCTGCCTCTCGCTCACTGAACTGGGGGGCACTGGTTTTAACTGGGCTCTGCTGGAGGGTGACACCCAGCGAGATACAAACCATCCCCAGCAGCAGGGAGGTGGCAGGTGGAGCAGGAAAGGAGGGGACAGCCCTCCAAATCTGGTCCTGGGATGCCAATGGACTTCTAAAAATGTGGAGTCTGAGGCTGACAGAGCATGGCTGAGTGCAGGCTGCCATGGAATCATGGAATCACAGAATGGCTTGGGTTGGAAGGGACCTTCAAAGGTCATCCAGTCCAGCCCTCCTGCCATGGGCAGGGACATCTTTCACTCATCAGGTTCTCATGGAGTGGGGAAGCCAGCAGTGCCATCCCTGGACACAGTGCCATCCCTGGACACGGTGCCCATGGCAGGGAGGTGCACGGGAGGGTCAAGGACATCACTCTGGCCTTCAGAGGAGAGCAAAATCACAGTCCATGGTGCAGCAAGGATGGACGGAGAGCCCAGATAGAGTCCCCTGGCTGCAGGGTACCTCCTCCAGGAGGGACATGAGACCCACTGGGCAAATCCAGGGCTGCAGGGCAGGCTTGGTGGGAAAGCAGAGAGGTGGAGATCCTGCAAAGCCACTGTCAGAAGGGAGAAACAGACGTAAAGACATTCCTCCCAATCAACTTTTCTCCTTCTGCCACAGCTCAGGCAAGGAGCAGAGCTACGCAACCTTTTTTTTTTTTCTTTTTTCTATGTATTTTAGCCCCATCATCCTTACGATGGGCACTAAGCCAATCCAAAGAAGAAAGGCAGAGCAGTCAGTGCTGGAAAAACCTGAGGAGTCCCTGAAGAGCCAAGGGTGCACACAGGGACCAGACACAACACCAAGGGCAGGTGGGAACTGGAGTGATGCTGAATTGGGTTTTCCAGACGTGCAGGAAGATGTCTCCTTTCCAGAAATCAGAAGCTACCCCACGGTTTCAGGAAATTAGAGAAAAATAAAACCCCCCAGAGTTCACCCAGAGGAATATGGGTTGAGGGTGAGTTTCTCAGCTGGGACACAGAGCCTGGTGCTGGTCATGGCAGAGCTTTGGCCACGATGTCCCTGGAGCTGAGAGCCTATGGTTTGCAGACCAGGGGCTGCTTCCAGTCAAATGCCACAGCTCAGAAAAGTCCTGGCACATTCAACATCCCCACTTTGTCTTCTTAGTGCCCTCTACTCAAAAATTCAAAGATAAATCTGATATTTTGACGCTTCCTGATAAACGTTACCTCTGTCAAAATGACCTTTTGGTTAAACAGCACTAGCTGGCATTAATCCTATTATTTCATGACGATTATTACTTTTTTTTATCAATCCAACACAGCTGCCATTTCATCTGGCACTAAGTGAATTGAAGTTCTCAGCTGGGGCACACGGTGCTCTCAGATGTGTGAAACACTGATAGCCACAACATGAATCACCCACCCCTTCCCCTCCTGCTACCCCATGCTTGCTCCAGGTCTACATCGAGATGGCCAGAAAAGTCAGCTCAGCATCAAGAAAAATAATTCCTTTCCAGTTTGTGGATGCATCAGATGAAATTCACAGCTGTCTCTCATGGTGCCCTCAGCTACTCTCAGCTGGGTGATGCCACAGCATCCCTTAACTTCTCCAAAAAGAAGGAAACGTGATGGAATTGTCGATGTCTTGAAAGGAATAACAAACACAAGACAGGCCTATTCCAAGATGGATTTTAAGGCAGATAAAGAGGAGGGCTAAAGCATTTCAAATCCAATCCAACAAAGTCCTTAAGCGCCTGCTTTAAGGCAAGCAGAGGAATAATGCCGTCGACTCAAAGGGGGTGTTTATCTGGTTATATTTGCGAGGGTGCTTAAGGGCTTTGCTGGATCAGGGTGTCAGGTGTGAGAGGAGAAACGCCCCGCTCGCCTGCCCGCCCTGACCTCGGCACGCCCAGCCTTGGCTGCACACAGCTTCGCGGGAAAATGCATCCAACAGAGTCCACTGGAAGGGCAGCAAAGCCTGGATGGGTGCCCAGGGGGTGTGGTGGGGTCTCATGGGCTAGTTGGAGAAACATCTCTCTCGTTTGGAAGTTGCTGATCCCACCTGAGAGCCAGGCATGGGTTTGGTGGCCTTTTAAGGTCCCTGTTTGTGTGTGAGGGAAGGGTTGGGATCCCAGGAGGGGTTAGGGTCAGCCTGACCATGGACAGACATGGGAAAGGGCATGGATATAACCATGGGTGTGGACATAGACATGGAGAGTGACTTTTTAGGTGACCAGATAGCGAGAGGACAAGGGGAAAGAGTTTTAAATTGGCAGAAGGCAGGTTTAGGTTAGTAATGATGGAATTCTTGATGGGGAAAGACATTGGGAATGTTCAGCCTGTAAAAGAGAAGGCTTTGGGGTGACCTAATTGTGGCCTTCCAGTACCTGAAGGAAACCTTCAAGGGAGATAGAGAGGGAATTTTTACAAGAGCATGGAGTGACAGAATGAGGGAGGATGGCTTCAAACTAAAAGAGAATAGCTTTAGATGAGCTAGGAAGAAATTGTTCCCTGTGAGGGTGGGGAGGCTCTGGCACAGGTTGTCCAGAGAAGCTATAGCTGCTCCATCCCTGAAAGTGAATTCCAGGCCACGTTGGATGGGGCTTGGAGCAACCTGGGATAGTAGAAGGTGTCCCTGCACATGGAAGTGGTTGGAATTAGGTGATCTTTAAGGTCCCTTCCAACCCAAACCATTCCATGATTCTGTGATGGATGTGCAATGAAATTAGGTCTGAATACCATGAGGACCCTCTGGGACCCACCTGAGAGCAGATTCCTGCTGGCAGTGGGAGCCTGGGAATGAAGAAGGGACAATTCTTTAACAGAGCAGGTCCTTTCCTCAGGGTTTCCCAAGGACCTCATCTCCAATGAGTTCAGCCAACGCAGCAAATCCCTTCTCTTTCAACCCTCCAGATGAACCAAGGCTCAACCCCTCTCCCAGGATCACATCAACAATCCCAGAAGAGAACAAACCCTAGAAGATCCCTCTGTTTTTAAGAGACAGTGTGGGACGGTGGCTGCTTCTTCTGCAACTCTTCATTTGTCCTTTACAAGGTTCTGTGATTTAAGAATGTGTGTTAAATCTTCTGCAACAATCAATTCAAATATACAAGTTTGGCTATTCAAATTACTTTTCCAAAAGTACTTTAAAATGCATTAAGTTATTAATTGCCTGCTGGCACTTTAATCAAACGGGAAAATTGACATAGCCAGAGGCATGTATTTTTGTGGAAAGGAAATTTATTTAAGAAGAAACAGCGGCTCTTACTGCTTAATTTAAACTGAGAAAACTGTGGAAAATCAACTGCTATGGAAAATTAATAAAACATTTCCAGCTGCAAACAGTGACTAATTGTACAAGATGAAGACTGCCTGGAATTAATAACTTGCAATCTTCTGTGTGAAGAACCCCCTACCAGTTCAATTTACTGGGAGATTAAATTACTTCTAAGTTTGCCATATTAAAACAGAACATGAATAAAATGTTAGTGAAAGCACATCTATTATTTACTGTCTGTGATATGGATATAATTATTTCCAAACAACCACAATGTGACGTGACTGGCAATATTTAAATTATTTGCTAGCAAATGTAGTTTTACGACCTCGCTTTCTATAAAAACAGTCCAAATGGGTTTTTACAGATGGCATATTCCTGCCAGGGGGAGTTATCCCCTCATCCTCTGCCCTGTGGTGCCCAGCATCCCCACCTTACTGCTCTTTTAGCACCACCTCTCATCTTCCCCCACTGCCCCATGTCCTATGAACTCCACGCCTCCTTCGCTTTGCTCAATTTTTCTGGTTTTTTCCCCTTTTTCAAGCTGACTGCACTGAGTACCGGTGCCAACAACAGCTTTGGCGGTGGTAGAGCGTAATCAGGCGAATGTTTTCCCCGTGTGCGAGGGCTCCTTGCTGATCCCAGCACAGAAAGCTCACCTGTGGAGATGGAAAACTCACGCTTATCTTTTTCAGAGCGTGCCAAGCTCGTGGGGCGTGCGAGCCCCTTCCAAGGGAGCAGAAAATAAGGAGGAGAACAAGAAAACCCAGGCAAGAGGGTGTTTGCAAAAACCCAAATAAAACCCAGTGGGATTTCCCAGAAACCTGTGAAGGAGCGGGAGGTGGGAGAGCCGCGGAGGATGGAGGAGTTGGCAGCCCTCAGAGGCTCCCGCTGGGATGTTGTGTGGTGGCCCCGTGGGTGCTGAGATGATGCATAGAAAGAGGTTGTGCAGTGGTGTGACTTGGGAGGAAGGGGATTTTCAAAGCCCCAAACAAGCTGGGAGTGAGGAGAGACCACCTGGAACGTGTTTGGGGCGGATGTGGTTGACCACATGCCCACAGCCTGGCCATGAGATGCAAAACTGGAGAGGAAGGACAGTGAGGAGCAGCTGAGGGAGCTGGGGGGCTCAGCCTGGAGAAAAGGTGGCTCAGGTGTGACTTTATCCCTCTCTACACCGCCCGAAAGGAGGTTGGAGCCAGGTAGGCTCAGGCTCTGCTCCCAGCAAACCAGCAGCAGAATGAGAGGAAATGGCCCCAGGCTGCACCAGGGAAGGTTCAGGTTGGACATCAGGAAGAATCTCTCCATGAAAAGGGTTGTTAAGCATTGGGATGGGCTGGCCAGGAGTCATCATCCCTGGAAGTGTTCCAGGAAAGACTGGACATGGCACTCGGTGCTCTGGTCTGGTTGACAAAGTGGTGATCAGTCAAAGGTTGGACTTGACCAGATTAGAGGCCTTTTCTGACATAAATGATTCTGTGATTTAGTGTGAAAGACTTCCAGGACCTCAATATAAAATTGAGACCCCTTAGATGACCCAAAAATATAAAATGTTGCAGAGAGACAGCATGGGAAGAAATCCACAGCTCTATCATTTGTCCTCACCTCAGCAGGATCCATTTACACTTGTGTTTAAAGGGATTTGGTTGTGCTCTGTGGAAGTAACTGTGCTGCAGGAAAGGGAAAGGGGTTCTGTGATAACTGTGAACACCTTTATTTGCTGTTTGTCATATCTGTCCTCCAGTGTCCTTCCCAGCTAGAGGTGATTCCTGTCCCTCACAGACTCTGCTGGGAAGGTCTCCTGAGGAAGGTGCTGAGTCCAGGCAGAAGGCCCTGAAGAGATGAGTCAGCCCACTCGCAGCTCCTCAGCTCGACACTTTGGGAGAAGGAGCTCATGTTCACAGAATCCCAGAACAGTTTGGGTTGGGCCTTAAGCCCATCTCATTCCAACCTCCTGCCATGGGCAGGGACACCTTCCACTATTCCAGGTTGCTCCAAGCCCTATCCTTGGACAATTCCAGGCAAGGGGCAGCCACAGATTCTGTGGACAACCTGTGCCAGGACCTCACCACCCTCACAGGGAAGAATTGCCTCCCGCTATCCAGTCTAGCCCTGCCCTCTGTCAGTCTGAATCTATTCCCCCGTGCCCTGTCACTCCAGGCCCTCGTAAAACCCTTCTCTGTCCACAAAGCAGTGAGTTGCAGCTCAGATCTGTTGGTTGTCACAGAGAATGTGGATGGAGATGGAGTTTCCCAAAGATGCTTTCTCATGTCAGTAATTGAGTGTGGCACATTTAATTGCCATAGTCCTGTTGCTGTGCAAACCTGGGGACCTCTCCTCTTATGTCAGCTTAGACCCGATTGCCTAATTGCATTACCTGGGTAATTAGATAGAAATGTAGCAGCCCTGTGCTGCACCAGATCCACTTCCTAACAGAATTAACCTGGCTTTAGATTGGAAAACTTCTACACACACACAGGCATACACACACACATTCAACTTATCCTGGCTGTGATCACACAGATCAGACCGTGGGGCTTGCTCCCTTCAAGAAAGAGCTCAAAATGACACAGGTTTGTTTCCAAAGAGGCTGTAGTTTGAATTCCAGCATGTTCCCCCCATCCAGCACCTTTGCAGGATCACCCAGTCCTGCTCAGCTCGAGATGCTCCAGATTTGGGTGCACTGGACACCAAGGAGCATTTTAGGCTTTGTGGAAGCACCGTGCTAAGAAAGGGTTTGAGTGTTACAGGCTTCCTTGCTGAGTCCTGCAGATGTTGGGTGTCACAGCGTGTCCCCTGAGGTGGTGGCAGGACCTGGAGAAGATGGAGGGAACATTATTGCAGGCAGAGGGACTCCCTGCAGTCAAGACTGGTTGCCACCATGCCCTGCTGTCACCATGCCTACTGCCACCGTGCCTTTTTCCAGCCAGGAAGGAGAATTAGCTTCACCCTGGAGTGGCTTCAAGAACGAGAAAGAAAAGAATAATCCCTCCACGGCAGGGTGCAAGACTTGTAAAAACAAGTGGCTGTAACGCTCACCTGGAAACCTGGTGAGATTTGTTGGCCTGGTGAGGTTTGTTGGCCTGAAGGACCTGTCCCCTTCCCTCGTGGTCTGTGCAGAGCTGGGGATGTGCCCAGAGCTGCATTTCCAGTGGCCAGGGACAACCCACACCAACCTTGGCCACGGTGGGACCAGTGAAGAGCAGGGGGGAAAAGGCATCTTTGTGCAGAAGGTGGTTGGTATTCAAAGCAGGACCAACCCCTTTTCCACCCCTGTCTGGGACAACCTGGCCTTTCTTAGCTTTGAAACTCCCATTTCCCATCCCACCTCATCCCTGCCTACACTTGTCCCACCTGTCCCCACCACCCTCAGCCATCACATCTCTCTGACACACCACCAACCCTCCCTTTCTCCCTCCTTTTGTCATTTCCCCCCGCCCCACCCTTCCTTTCTTTCTTTCTTCTTTTTTTTTTCCCTAAAGAGCGAACAAAACAAAACAAGAAAAAGCGATGCCAAGCCGATCCTCTTAACCCAGCGTTCTTACCCCGGGGAGGGCCCCGGCAGCGTCGAGGCACACCACGAAAACCCCCACGCATTTTGTCCTGTTTCTTCAGAGCAACTCGAGCAAATTGAAAGCCGCGGAGGGGTGTGTGCCCCCAGGCACTTGGTAAATCCACTTCCTTTGTCATAACAAGAACAAATCCCACCTTTGAAGTTTTTCCTTCTTGTTACAAGGGGAATGTCTTTTGTTTAATCCATTTTAGCCTTTAATGCCTGACCTGGATCAATCCTGTTGGGTAGATTACACACTACTCACGCCGACTTTAAACTACCCTACAGGGATTTTTATTCTTCCCCCCTTCTCCCCACCGCATTTGTGTGAGAATCTCGGCAATAATCGGCATTACGACTTTAGACCATCACTCACTTTGAAGGAGGAGACTGTCCTTTAACAAAGGGGAGGGAGGGGGAGGAAACCCGCAAATATCAAACAGATTTAATCAGCTTTGAGGCCTTTCAATCTCATATTCATACCGGATCTTTATTAGTTATGAAAATCAGTGCAGAACTTGGCTGGGCTCTGTGTCTCCATGTTCTCCTCCCCTTTTCCATGCTCTTTCAGGCCCTGTTCAGGACTAAACTGCTCTTGCAGCCTTCCTAGTGCTGGTCCAGAGAAAATCCAGAGAAATATCCACCCAGGACCACTGCAAACAACCTACCAGGGTGTCCATCACCCACACCTCATCTGAACTGGATGTTCTCCTCCATCTCATTGCTCACTCCAGTGGAAGAGGCTGGAAACTGCTGCCAGGAGGACCCAGGTGACCTCAGTGATGACCATGACATCCGTGGTGGATGGACATCAGCACAGAGGATAAATCTATACAAAAACCCAGAACCTCCAGCTCATTAAACCTTTACATCAGGACTTGATGTAGGAAGTGGTGACCTTCAGCTCTTGTCGTCTCCTTATTTTGCAATACAACCTTTAGCAAGGGCTTCCTGTGCTCCCTGACAGCTACTTAGAGCAGGAATGTGCTGTCCCAAAGTCTTCTCCTGCTGGCAGCTTCTCCCTTCTCCTGCAGCACTGAGCCCCTGGCTGTGCCATGGGTCTTCTTGGCATATTAACATTGGCTTCACTGCTTTTCTCATGGTTTAAGGCAAATCACCAGCCTTGTGCCACAGGGCTCAGGGACATGCAGAGCTGCAGGAGAGCTCCAGAGGGGATTGCAAGCAGCATTTCCCAGTCTTCTCTGGTACCAGGACACAGCTAATGACATTCCCATCAGCCTTGTTTTGCTCCTGGTGGCCACCAAGTCCTTCCCCAGGAGCTTCCTGTCCTGGAAAGCTCCAACACAAAGGCTGCACATGGTTCCCTCATCACATCATTGCTCTTCCAGCTCAAACCAGTTTTTCCTTGAGTGCAGCTTTGGCCTTTCCCCCAGGAACAGGAGGGCCAAATCCTACTCCAGGAGGCTCATAGCCCATCTCGTCTCACCAGCTATGGCCCAGGATCACTTTTGTTCCTTCCCCTTGGACTCCCTACAAGTTGCTCACAATGTTTTGAAGCCATGAGCTGGATGCAAGGTTTCCCCTCATGCCTAGTAGTTCCACACAAGGCAGAACCACTCCCTGCCAGGACTCACATGTGACTGTCATTATAATAAATCTCCCAAAACCATTTTTCTTTACTGTCACATCAGTCCAAGGCTTTGATTTGTTCTGCCTTCACAACCCAGCCCCCAGTGCTGCTTTCCCATGTCTTCTCCATTTCATGTGTGTGTGCCTGATTTTGCTCTCCTAAACATACCCAGAAGTCCTGGGCTTTGAGAGCTTGTAACTGCTCATTTCTGATCTTAGTTCATCCAGGTCTGTTTTGGATTCCTGCACAAAAGCTCTGGTCTGTCTCCATCTCCAAGTGTCACAGGTGCATCAGCTCGGTGTCTCATCCATCCAAGCATGGAAAGGCAAATGAAAGGGATTAAATGACCCAAATCTGCCAACAGTATCTTGTAGTGCAGCCCTTAAATCCCCCATGCCTTTGAATGGCTGTTTCTGATGGGTTTCTACTCCTGCCTCATGGGTAGATGGCCTATTGGCATCTGGAAGCTGGGAAGACTGGGAATGTGAGGACATTGTGGAGACTGATGAATGCCAAGACAAGATTTCATCAAGGCTGGGTGACTCAGACACATCTCCCATCCTTGCCCTTCAAGCAGCTCCCAGCCAGAAGCCAGCCGAGGTCACCCCAAGCACTCATCCCACAAGATGTGGGAGCCATCTGCTCCTGCCACCACCAGTGGCCACATTTGGGGCCACAAAACACCCACCAGGACCCTGCTGCCTCACCCTGGGGGATAAAGCAGAGAGTGAGATTGTTTTACACCAAAAATACTCCCCTGGGTTCAAGTGGCTGTGGGTTAGAGTATCAGGATTAGGGTATCCTTTCCTGACAGCATCAGCCTGGGGGATAAAGTGGCTTTTCCTTGGCTTCCATAGGGCCAAGCCTTAGCAGTAGATACAACAGAGCATTTTGGCACTGTGGACAGCTCAGCAAGGGGCCAGGGAGCCCCCAGACATCCCTCAGGACAGCCGAGTGAGGAACCATCTCCTTTCACTTTTTATGAGATTGATATGCTTTGAAATTAGTAACCCTCCATTAGCTCTCCAAATAGCTCCGAATCATTAGGGTCAGTACGTCTGCACTCCTCGAAATGAGCTTTTACCTGAATTAGCATCTCAAAGAGGCAGGGCTCCCTTCCCCGGTTCGAATTCCAGCGTCGCGCCGCACATCAGGATGGTTTTGGCGGCCAATCCAAGCCCCGCATCCCAAATACATTCAGGGGAACCTGCTGGCTTGTTTAAAATGTTCTTTTCCCTTCCCATTCTTTACTAAATGCCTATTATATTAATGTTTAAAATCCATTTAAGTTCATCATGGGTGGCTTTGTGAAAGGACAGCGGCTCCATCACTGTAATTAGATGATTTATTGCCCTCTCGTGGTGACACGCGCTAACTAGAGAAGCTGTGATTTAAATTGGATGATCCTTCCAAGAGAGTTTGAGTGAGAAATAAAGGGAGAATTATTAATACTATTAGAGAGCAGCAGCGTGTTCGTGCAAGGGATATACTGTGCTAGGAGAGGGATTAGCCAAAACTTGCTGGTTTTGCAGCTGAGCGTGGCTTTTCCCCGGTGTGGGACCAACATCTCCCTCAGCCAGAGCTGAGAGCAGGGCAAGGTGCTGGCACAGCGATGGGAACAGAGTTAAAAACCAAGTGTTAGCTAAAATCACCGGGTTTAGTATTGGGAACTCTGGGGAAACCACCCCCCAACAGCAACTGCTGCTTCATCCCAGCCAATTGTCCTGTCTGCCATACGAATAGGGACATCTCTGTCCTCCCTCCTTTTCAGAGGCTGCTGGCTTCACACAGGAAGAAGTGAAGTGGGTTGATTTTTTTTTTTTTAAATTGAAATTTTGGTTCCTTTCTTCTCCCTGCTGCTTAAAACACTTTAAACACTACCTGCTTCGACAGACCCTCTTCCCTCTGAGCATGCAGCCCTCCTCATTCCCACTCTTGGGAGAGCTGGATCACTCCCAGAGCTATCCCACTGCAAGACAATTCGCCATCAGTGTTAAGTGAATCCACATGAACATTTCTCACTGATTCAATTAAAACACCAGGCAGGCCTGAGCTGCAACAATTTAGTATAGAAACCAAGTATAGACCTAGCCTGGAGCTGTTATTTAAAAGCCTGGGTTAATACAGTGTAAACCCATGAGCACATCCTCTTACGATGGGGCTTAAATCTTTTAAGAGTGGCTTATATCAATCTAGTTTAAGTCAATTCCTCACCGAGTTAAGCTAAATTGAAAGAAGCACTCAGACCCCAAACACAGAGCTGGTGTTACCTAATCCCTCTGCAAACAGCCTTGGCTTTGGCCAGCACCTGCTGGGAGGGGACAAGAGACCAGGGAGCCTTGGCCAGGTCCTGGGGAGCACCAGTGTCACAATCTGATCCCACAGCTCCCTGCAAACACGGCTGCCCACTCTCCAAGGTCCCCTTTGCTGGAGAACCATGGTGTGAATGTATTCTCACAAAGGACAGGGGTCTCCAGGTCATCATTCCTTCACAATGAGCTTCATCCAAAAAATAGGAACATCTACTTGTCAAGTTTTGGACAAAACCTCTTTTTCTGTTGGGCTCATTCAAAAGCAAAGGTATGGAAAAAAATGGTTTCCTGGCAGGAGGTACGAAAGAAGTTTCAGGAACAGTGGGTGGATGTCCTGTGACCACCAAAGGTGTAAGTGCAGATGAGGGCTTTAGAGTGGTGAAGGAAAAATAAAGGAAAAAGCTTTTCTCCTGCTTGGGACTAAGCCTGAAGGTCACAAATTATTTTGATGCCCAACTGCATGATTTTTGTGTGATTTTTACTGGCACCAGGCCCAGGAGCTCCCACCAGGAGCACTGTGACCTGCACAGAGGTAAAATTCTCTGTGACAGCTAAAGGAATTCAAGTCTTGGATTTGGGCAAGGTCATTAGGAAGTTCCTTGGTTGGGTCCCATGTCACATCAGCCCCAGAAGTGTCAGCATCCTTCATCCCTGCCCTCCTCATCTCCCAGGCGAGCTGCACCTCCCCAAAAGAGAGAGGCCACCCCAAATGTTGTGGCTGCCAAACTCTGCATTTTGTGTCCAGCCACACAGACCCCATGCCCTCTGCATCCTTCACGGAGATGTGAAATCACCAAAATCCCTTGGAATGTCCTCAGGAGATTGGTCCCCACTCTGACAGTCTCTTTGGGAAGGACAAGAGCAGTTTTTGAATCCATTTCCTACCCACCCACATTCATTTTGGGGAGTGATGATTGTGAATATAAAAAAAAAAAAAAGAGGAAATAAATAACCCTGTACAGAAGCGACACAATCAAAGGAGCCTGCCCTATGCACTTCAGTGGGTAATAAATAAATAAAACATTATAACAGGCAGCAACACTGCTCAGATACAAAGATTAATGAGTAAAACTTCCTTCTCCATACTCAGATCTCCTGTCCAGCCCATCATCCCAACCACCACCTAGGGCAAGGATGCCCATGGCAGGATGTTGGAATGAGGTGTTCCTTAAGCTCCTTCCCACCAAATCATTCTGGGATTTTGTGATACGATTTGATCCAAGAGATCAGCCCTCCCTCCCTGGCAGAAAAAGGCCGGGGTGGAGCAGCTGGAGGGCGTTTTTCCTGCAATTTTTAGGCGTGCTCAGCCGAAAGCACCAAGTTGGCTCCCCTGCATCCCTGCTCTGATGCTCCCACTGCCCGCAGTTATCCCTAAGGTTGGTACTCGGGAAAGGAGCATCATTCACCCTCACAAACAGCACTCCTCAAGGAAAGGGAACCATTCTTTTTGCCTCTTAAGTGCCCAAATTCGCCGTTCCTTTTTGCCGCGGCGGCAGGCCTTGGCCGGCTCGGGCGGCCGGCGTTAGGTGGCAGCAGCGCTCAGCCATGGAGGAGCTCCGGCAGCCGCTGAGGGCCGGAGTGGCTCTGGGTCATCTGCCGGGCACAGGGTGCGGTGCTAAACACACCATCCCGCGGTGGGATGGCGAAGACAGTTTAGTGCAAAAATCCGGGGGTTTTACGCTGTTAGTTTGTTATGAGTTTGCGTACTTTTGAGGCACTACAAATGTGCTTATCCAACCACCATAGACCACGACAGGAAGAGCATCAGGTGTAGCCAACCACAGCCCCACGGTGTGAGCTCTTATTAGTTCTAATAATTGTTTTACAATTATGGAGCTTGTTTTTCACCCCTAGTTTAGCTGTGTCCTTCCCAGAATGTTTTTCTAGTTAGCCAAAGGGACAGAAGGGATTTTACAAGAGCAGCAAGGATTTTACAAGGATTTTTACAAGAGCAGCAAGGCCCTCACTTTGCAAGGCCTTTCTGCTCCTCAACAAGGGCTGCTCTGGCTGGGCTGTACAGGGAAGGCTTTGGCCAAGGAGAAGAAAGGGTTTCGGAAAGAGCTGTAGGGTGGCTGTGTCATCCTGGATGAGTTATCCCAAATGTGCTGCTGATCATGGCCTCTGGGGAATGTTTTGTATCGGCAATGGTGTGGCCAGAGGGAGCAGGGCAGGGATTTTCCCCTGTGCTGGACATTGCTTGGGCACCTCCAGGCTTGGGGTCAGTTTGGTGTCCCTCACTATAAGAGAGAAATTGAGGGGCTGGAACGTGTCTGGGGAAGGGAATGGAGCTGGGAAGGGTCTGGAGCACTAGGAAGGGCCGAGGGAGCTGGGAAAGGAGCTCAGCCTGGAGCAAAGGAGGCTCAGGGGAACCTTCTGGCTCTGCACAACTCCTGACAGGAGGGGACAGCCAGGGGAGTCAGGCTGTGCTCCCATGGAATAGGGACAGGAGGAGAGGAAATGGCCTCAAGTTGCATCAGGAGAGGCTTAGGTTGGATATTAGGGGAAATTTCTTCACTGGAAAGTTGGCCAAGCATTGTAACAGGGTGTCCAGGGCAGTGGTGGAGTAAAACAGGTAATTCCATGAGCCAACCAGCCAAAGAGGGATGCGCTGAGAAGTCCCAGCCAGAGCTAAAAAATCCCCTCAGCTTTTCAGCTTCAGTTCAGGAGATGCTGGGGGTCCTTTCCCCAGGCCCAGGTGTGCAGTCCATGGCAGAGGGATGTGACCCCCAGCTCAGGGTGGCAGCAGGATGTGCAGCCACTGCTCCATCGGATCCCTGGAGCGCATTCCCAGTGCCGGGAGCTGGCTCTGAGCTGCGATGCAGTCCCAGCCAAGGAGTGCCCTCAGCCCCACATCCAACCCCCTGGGCAGGAGCCAGAGAGCAGCTCTTGGATGGGTATTTTCACAAACAACCATGTTTTCACCCCCAGCTCTCTGGTTTTGTTCCCATCAGGAACAGATGATTACTCTGTAAAAAATTTGGAGAAGGGAAAAAGGCATCTTGGCTGTTGCTGCAGCAAACTCATGGATGCGGGAGGGCACTTGCAGAGAGCAGGTTGTTTTTTTTT
Organism: Grantiella picta; assembly: GCA_013397955.1. Lineage (NCBI taxonomy): Eukaryota > Metazoa > Chordata > Aves > Passeriformes > Meliphagidae > Grantiella > Grantiella picta. The sequence goes on along the minus strand of VZRM01002338.1, from coordinate 421,322 downwards.
TTTTAATCTGCCGTATCCACTCCTTCATCC
>VZRM01002338.1:408585-421244 GCA_013397955.1 Grantiella picta | reverse complement strand
AGGGCCCCAGAGAAAAACCCAGCAGAGAAATTAGCAATCACGGGCCATTTTATCAAGTCTGTGTGACAAACACCGGGACAGGGAGCAGTGTGTCCTTTGGCCCCTGGGAGGTAGGGGTGCCTGGAAACCACAGGGCTGTTTCCAAAACAGGTCGGACAGATTACGTGACTCTCAGTTTTATTTTTCCTGGTACGACCTCTGCGAACACCCTGCGCACCCAGACTCCTGCAGGGAGCAGCAGGTTCCAGCCCTGGGTGCCAGAGGGTGCTTGGCCATGAAGTGAATCTAGAAAGTCTTTGTTTCAGGGAAAAAAAAAAAAGAAAAAAAATTACTCTCTTTTGGAGCTGATTTCACTCCAGAGCCCAAGGAAAGATGCTGATCCTCAGTGTCTGCTGTATTACCAGCAGAGAATTCCAGAATTTTTGGGTTGGAAGGGACCTTAAAGACCATCAGGTCCCAATCCCCTGCCATGGGCAGGAACACCTTCCAAACTTCTTCTCTGCAAATGCAAAGCCCTTGTGGCAAAAAAATTTAAAAAAAAAACCAAAAAAAACCAAAAAAAACCCCAAAACCACACAACAAACTGGAGATATGGCAGAGAAAACCCCAGATGAGCTGAGCCACACTTCAAACCTGGGAAGCAGCCCTTTCCCAGGCCAGGCTGGGGTCTGGCATCAGTACCCCCACCCAACACTGCACCTTGCAGAGGGAAAAGCCAGCAGGCTGCAGAGGAGTCAGCCAGATCAATACTAACCAAATTTATATTAATATTAAAAGAGAGAGAGAGAGAGAAGAGCTTGCTTATAACCTTGGGCTGTGCCCTTTCTCCGTCTGGCTGATGAGATTCTGCAGCCAAGGAGGAGTGGCAGGACGTGCCAAGCTCCATCCAGCCCCGTGCCCTCCCCGCTCGGGGGCACCTCGTGCCTTATCACATCTGCACTGCAGCCATTCCCACCGTCAGCACCGGGGAGCAGGAGGTCACAGCCACAAATGTTGGGGGGGGAAAGATCCTTAATTGCTCCCCCAAGGGCTGTTTCAGAGCTGCTGCCGGGCCAAAAGCGAGATTGAAAAGGTTCATTAAGGAAGTTGGCAGACAGATGTGCCCGAATCACAGAGTCACAGTATGGTCCCTGACCTTAAAACAGGCAACCTGAGCACCATGGAATGAAAGAGGGAGTGGAAGGGCTTTAAACCAGCCCTTCTCAAGCAGGGAGGGAGCTGTAGCCAGCAAGATGCTGTCGAGAAACATGGATTTTTTTTTTCCCAGCTGGGGATTTTGCTCAGTGCAACATTCAACGGTGCCAAGAGAGGGCAGCCCAAGCCACCACATCAGTGCCTGGCTTGTCCCAAGGCTGTACAGTGAGGTGTTAGGATGCTGGGAGCTAGCAGGTTTTAAAAAAAGGATTGGGGGAAAAGGAGGGGGAAAGGATTTTTAAAAAGGCAAGAAAAAAGAAAGTGAAGGGGGAAAAAAAAAAAGGGGGGGGGGGAAGGCAGTCAAAACAGCCAGAGAGAAAATACAGAGGGGAAGCCAAAAGGAGACCCCGGTTTTGGAGGGATGGAGAGGCTGACGCTGTAAAATTGCAAACTGCCTTTGGGCAAAAATTGTAAAAGGTGTGAGGTTAATCCATACCCCAATCCCCAGGGGCTGTGAGGGGGAACTTGGGATGCAGGGGGTGTTTCAAGGGTGCAGCATCTGCCTTTCACCCCCTGTGAGGGAAGGTGAGCCCGAGGTGCCCGAATGCTTTGTTTTCAAGATGTTGAAAGGAAAAAAAGAAGCTGGGGACGTTTCCTACCCAGGCAATAAATGTGGTTTGATGCTCACAGGAGCAGTCTTGGCTACCTCAGAGAGGGACAAGAGTTATCCCTGCAGGTCATTGGGGTTTGGGTCTCCCCCAAGCCCCTTCCTCGCAGGAAGAGGTAGATTTGCATATTTACAGAATTTTTAATAATGAGCATCCAGCTGTGGCACTGGATGTTTTCCCCTTCTGAAAGGGGAAACAAAAGTTCATTTGTTTTCCCTTCTCACAGTTCCCAACCCAATCTGGAGGATATTGAAGAAGGGTTGGAGCTGGATTTTCTTTTAGGTCCCTTCCAGCTCAAACCTTTCCAATATTCTGTGGCTCTACATCCAAGCAAGTGTTTGGAGCTGGCATTGGTGAAAATCCAGGGCACTGAGGTGAGGATCTGCCCTGAACAAATCTGAATTTTACACGGACAAAGTAAATTAACCAGGAAGAAAAAGAATTTCCCGGCAAATTCCCTCACCGTGTCATGGCAATTTAAAGCAGTGTTAATGTTGATTTATTGATTAGGAAAGGTACTTACATTTATAAAACAGCAAGGGCTTGTCTGTAGTGCCAGTAACGTAACACACACCTGATGGCTCCAGGCTGGCAAGTCCCTTATCAGCACCAAAAATTCATCATGAGAGAAGGATGCAAAGGGGAAAAAACACAGGAGACTTTATTTTTCCTGCAAAAAATAAGGAGGCTAAACCTTCCAGCAAAAGCTGGGATGCTGTGTCATGAGCCAAGCATCCTGCAAAGAACCAAGGAGTTAACCAGGCTGGGAATCAAAGTGGGGATCAGATGGAGCAGCGAGGTCTCTGGCACATCTGAGGCTCGAGGATCAGCAACAACACCATAAATCCCTCAAATACCCCCAAAAGCACAGACAGTTCCCCCAGGGATCCAGCTGGAACCAGTATTTCCCAGCAGGAAAGGTGGGAACAAGGAGCAAATCGTGGGCGCAAGGGATGATTTTTTTAGGGCTGCTGAGCAAAAGCACAGAGGATCTGTGAATAAACTTGGAATGACCTTCCCCAGATCCAGTGGGTTTATGGGTGTGTTTAATGTAAAATTCGGTTTCTGGAAAGCCCTGAGTCAGAGTTGCTTAGTGAAAAAGTGCTTTTCAGGACGAAGGAGCAGGGTTTGCTATGAGCAGCTCATAGTGTATGTCCAAGAGAAAAAAAGGGTCAGGAAAAAATGTTGAGGGGTGCCAAAAGCCCGGGACAGACATCCCGTGGGACAGGGCCTGCCATAGCTTTTTCTCAGATCACTGCAACTCCCTCTGCCTTGTGGCTTACCCAGGAGAGATTCATCCCTGGATCAGAGCAGGAGGAAAATCCCCTTACATGGCAAAGGCAAACCAATAACCAGCTCAAGGCTCACTGTTAGCAGAGGTGTGGGAATAAAGATTTTTTTTTTTTAATAGGATGCAGAAAATAAATAATTTCTCATTAATTCAGCACGGCCCAAATCAAATAGGCAGAGTAGAAAGGACATGCCTGTCCAAGGAAATCCATATAATCTCCCCGCAGTTTGATCAAACTTCTCACCAGATTTTCAGAGTAAGGAGGAAATTTAGTGCACAAAATCCACCCCTGGGATTACTCCAGGCTGGACCAGCCCAGAGAGGAGACAAAAGCAAGAAGTCACTTTTCTCAGCCTGGACCTCTGCCCTCTTCATCCTGTGGAGCTCCTGGATGGAGCCCTGGATGGAATCGCCGTGTGCTCTCCTCCCCAAATCCATCCCTGGAGGATGGGGTACCCTGTCTGCCCTGGAGACAAGGGATGTTATTTTCTCAGCAGACAAATCACCCACAGGCTGTACAAGCCACGGAGGTTGTTTCAGTTACTAAATGATTAAAACATGTGATCTCTGGAACGATGAGGATGAATATGGTTTGAAAAAGGGGATATTTCGGCAGGGGGAGGGGGTTCCTCCAGCATCTCTCTGGGGGTTGGGCCACAGGAGCCCTCCAGAGGAGCCCCAGATAAGTAAGACATCATTAATAAATCAATGACAGGGAAATGAAAATGGAAGTAGATGAATCAGCGAGCTGATGGGGTCACAGATGAAAAATAGCGCATCTGCTGCCGCTTTCAGTACATTAACAAATAAGGCCAGTGGCTCAGACGCGCTAATGCTCGGAATAATGAAGCTTCAAGACCGATTAGAGCATAAATCACTTTTTTTTAAAGCGTGGCCAGGCCCTCCCCGGCCATCGGGAGACAACATTCGCGGTATCCCGCGAGCTTCCCGGCAGTGCCACTGCTCCCGGTGGCTTTGGGGCTGCCTGCCACCAGCTGAATTGCACGGAGCCACCCTGAATCCGTGTGTTCCATCCGCACCAGGGAATGTGTGTGTGCTCCACACCGACCCCATCAGAGCCACCCTAAATCCGTGTGTTCCATCCACACCAGGGAATGTGTGTGTGCTCCACACTGACCCCATCAGAGCCACCCTAAATCCGTGTGTTCCATCCACACCAGGGAATGTCTGTGTGCTCCACACTGACCCCATCAGAGCCACCCTAAATCCGTATGTTCCATCCACACCAGGGAATGTGTGTGTGCTCCACACCGACACCATCAGAGCCACCCTAAATCCGTGTGTTCCATCCGCACCAGGGAACGTCTGTGTGCTCCACACTGACCCCATCAGAGCCACCCTAAATCCGTGTGTTCCATCCGCACCAGGGAATGTGTGTGTGCTCCACACTGACCCCATCGCCGGCTGGACGAGACCCAACATCTGTCCCTCTTCGTTCCCCGCTTGCACCCCTTTGGGACTTTGTTTGGACCACAGAGGGCAGCAAAATAATCTGCTCTGCGTTATCAGCTTGGGTTTTGGGAAGGAAGACAAAGCAGCTTTTCCCTGGTGCTTGAAAACGCTGAGAGCTTGGAGCAGCTTGGTCCTTGGGGACCTTGGGGCTGGGTGCAGGGACACTGGGGTGGGACACAGGTGGATCCTCAGCCCTCATCACACGTGGCAGGCTGGCACTGAGCAGCCACAGCTCGCAAATTCCTGCATTTGTTCTCCTGCTCCCTGGCCCCGTGTCCCCATCTCCCTGCCATCGATCACCGTGACGCAGCCCAGCGCGGCGCCCGCTCGGCTCCCGCTCATCCATCAGCTCCTAAACAAGCCAAAAACTACCCTCGGAGGCTGTTTTGGGGACAAAAACCTGGAGTCACCGGCACCATCCAGTCACCCCGCACACTACAACCCGTGGATATGCTTGGGGCTGTCCCCTCTTGCCTTGTCCCCAGTTTCTCCTGCACATTCCCACCTCCTCCATCCCCTTCCCTGGACGCCGCGGTCATTCTCACACAAACGAGGAGATCCATAAGCTAATCAAGCTCCTTCCCCTCCAGGCTGTATAGAGAGACAGATCGTTATTGGCGTTGCTATTTTTAAATGCCTGAGAAGTGCCTGGATATTCCAGCAAAAGAGTCATGTGCATCCCCTGCTTCCCTGAGCTGCGACCCTCGGGATGCACAGCCGGGGGGTAGAGAGAGGCACAGCCCGTCCGTGGTAATTCAGCACCCAAAATATCCACGGGAAGAGCCACTTCTTCAGCCCCCTTGGAGAACTCGCCTGGAAGGAAAAAGAGGGGTAAAAGAGAAGCCCCAGGCTTCCGGGATGGGGATTAGGGTGTGGAGCACTGAGCTGCATCACTGCCCATCCCACCTGGAAATACTCTGGAGCTGACCCTGGGGCTCATCCTGACACTGAGCTCCTCCACTCAGCCCCAAAATATTCCCCCAAATTATTGTTATTAAATTATGGCCACAGCGCCTGCCTGCAAAACCCAGAGCAATCAGAGCTGCCTGTTCCAGCCTCGTTAAATCACATTTAAATGAGGGCAGGCCCCAGCTCGGGGCTCCACAGCCACGCTCTGGGATTATTGTAGGACAAGATTACGGAGCCATCACCATCCCATCCCCTGCCACCACCCTGCGGTTTAAACACAAATGCTCTGAATTGCAGCCCCTGGTCCTACCAGCAAACGTGATCCCACGGGCTGATCGCTGCCTGTGGAAAGCAAATGGTAATTCTCAGATGGCAGCGAAGGCTGGAAGGGCCTCGGTCACTGCCAGATGGTGACAGGAGGGTGCTGGGCTGGGCGCTGGCAAGGGGATGGTGTCAGATGAGGCAGAGGCCAAGAGCTGCTGGGGAATATCAGGGAGCCTCTGATCCCGAAGGAAGAGCTCTGCTCTGTCTGTTACATTCTCTGTTTATTCCAGCAGCAGCTCCCGGTGTTTGTATTCCCATTAAAAGGCAGAGGACCAGCCAGCTACACTGGTTCATTAGGAAGAACATCATGGAAGAGCCTGCTCGGGCTGTGATTACCTGTTTGCAAGTGATATTAATCACTGAATCAAAAACTAATTATGTGGTTCACCAGTTTTCCCTCTTCCTTCGACAGCTCTGCTGTGAAAGCCCCGGACTTGACAAGCGGGGAGCCACAATCTGCCACTGCTGTGACACAAAATGCCTCCTCCTTCCAAAAAGGGAAGGACCAAGGGATTTAGGATGAGCCTGGAGGAGTGGTGAGAGCATTCCAGGGTTTGTGTGTCAAGCACAAACCTCTCTGTGATGACTGGGACATGATGGGAAGTGTTTAAAAATGCATATTCTGACCTAAAAAGAGCTCCTTGGGTGTGCTTTCTAAAAAATGTCCATGCTTGGAGTCCAAAGGACCTCTCTGTTTTCCTGCTGTGCTCCTGAAGAAGCCAGGGACTGCTAAAGTGGAGCCCTGGCAGAGCAACAGAAAGGGAAAAATGGGAGAGAAAAATGAGAAGAGGAAAAGGGGAAAATAAGAAGAAGGAGGAGGAGGAGAAGGAGAAGGAGTAAAGGAGAAAAGAAGGGGAAGGGAAAGAAGAATGGGAAGGAGAAAAGGAAAAGGAAAATGGGGAAAAAGGAAGGTTCAAACATTTTGCAATCCTGGAAGTAAGGCAAGGGAGGAAGCAGCCACTGGGGCCCAGTGGGGTCTGTGCACCTCAAGTCACCCCTGAGCACTCACCGAGGAGCAAGCCGAGAGCGGCACTGATTAAGTGGGTTAATTCCCATCCCTAAATGATTATTTTATCACAGCAGCAGCAGCATTCCATGGCAAGGCACAGGCCCTGCCTCCGCCGGCTGCTCCCCAGCCCTCCGACAGCCTTCCCCCGAAGAGCTCCAATCTAGGTCAGAGCCACGCTTTGTACGTCTTTCAATATTAAACAAAACTGAGGCGCTGCGAATAACTCATCTGCAGGGGGGTGGGGGTGGCTCCTCTCCCATCCATCAGCTCGGTGGGAAAGGCAACCTGGAAAAAATATGGAGAAAAGGCTGTAGTGCTAGCAGGGTCTCAAACCTGGTGGAACCTGGAGCGGCAATAATCTGCCCCCCGAGTATTTGATATATTAGAATCATTAAGGTTGGAAAAGACCTCTGAGATCGAGTCCAGCCATTCCCCCAGCTCTGCCAAGCCCACCCCTAACCCATGTCCCCAAGTGCTGCATCCACATGGCTTTTAAATCCCTCCAGGGATGGTGATTCGATTGTGCTCAACCTGGTGCCATAGGATGGTGGGTTTGTGGCTGGAAAAACCCAAGAGTTCATTTTCTGCTTGAGCTCCACGGGCTGCACGAGGGGCAGAACCATCTCCCCAGGCAAAACTTCTCCTACTGACATGAGAGTGGTGATTCCAGCGCTGCCAAACCTCCAGGGATCACAGGCAGGATGGAGCCCTAGAGCACATGGGACTTCGGGGGAAAAGCAGCAGTTCCCTGTCTCCACAAGCAATGGCTTTGGAATTGCCATGGAAGGCTGCTGGTGAGGGTGGCTGGGGTCCCCGAGGTCTGGCTTTGCCACTCCATGCCCGTTCCCTCCCATCCAGCACCTGTCCAAAGGGGTTCCAGACCCGATAAATCCAGCCTCAATTTAGTGCCTGCTCCACTCTGCAGCGAGAAGGACTCTCCTGTCCAGGAAAATGCACTGGCTGGTTTTCATCCTTTTGATTTATGGAGCTCGTGGTTTAAGAGATGTTCCTCTCCTCTCCAAACGGAGCGGGCGCTGACAGCTCCATCCATCACCCGGCCTGTCAGGAGCCCAGTGCTTTAAATAAGCTATTAAAGTGAGATCTAGCTGGTTAACAGTCATAACAGAGCAGGAATCGGAGAGTTTACTTACGTCAGTGCCTGGTGAAATTAATTTCCTTTTAATGGCCGGGCACCGGAGGGAAGATCACTGCAGGCTGGAGATGCAGAGATATCCCTGACGCGGCGGTGGCTGCAGCATGGGCTGTAAAACACCTTCCCCTGCTTGCTCTGCAGGGAGATTCTGTTTTCATGCTCTGGTAAAGGTTAATTAACAGTCTCAAACACCCTCAGTGCTGGGCTGGGGGAGGGAAGTGGTCACAATTTCCCTGTCATCCCCTGGGGACCCTCTGTGACCTAGGAGGAGACACAGGTACACATTGAAATGGGACAAGTGCAACTTATCAACTTTAAATAACTTCTGTGATGGATCAGCCTCACCTATTTGTCTTTTCTTTCCCCCAAAAATAGATGTTCATTGCTTATAAAATAGTTGTTGCCACCAATGTTGAACATTAATTATTTTTGCTTTATTAACCCTTGAACTTGCCTCTGTAAGCCTTGAAATTCCAGTGTTAGAACAATTAGTGCTGTTATCCAAAGTTATTACGTATATACAACTAAAGAAAGAAACATGATCTAAATGTGAGTATCTAAGCCAGACTGAAGGTTGAAATTTAATGTAGGAACTGTAATTACCCAGAAGGAAGTCTATTACTCTAGGATAAAACTGTCAAAACAATGATGGGAGCTCCTACAAATCATGGAGAAGATCAATAAAGCTAATTCTACGTCATAGCTTGAGAGTTTAGAAATCTTATTTTGACCTCAATTTATTATGCAACCACTCAAAATATATTTTAAAAAATGGGTTATGGTGCTTCTTAATTAAAAATTAAACTATTCCTGCGGGGTTGGGACCACAGGAGGGCCAACTCCTGCTGTGCTCTGCCTAGCAAAGCCAATTCCATCCCCGAAGTCCCACCAGAACAACCTGCTTTGCCTTTCTGGCATTTTTTACCCCAAAGTCTCTGGTCACCAGTGGTTCCCAGCCATTAAAACACTGCTTTTCAGCAGCAGAGACTCTCACTCGCTGCTCAGTGAATATTTAATTCCTTCAGAGCATTATTGTTTTAATAATAACAATCATAACAACAATAATGGCAACAATATTAATAATAATAATGTTAATAATAATAATGAAGGACACATCTTTTGGGCAAAGAGATGGAGCCAAGTGAGAGGTCATGTGCACCATGAGGAGCAGGTTGGGCACAGAGGGAAGCTCAGGCAGACAGTGATGAATGGGCAGGGGGATGAGAAGACACAGCCATATTTATTACCACTGGTCATTTCTGACAGCAGAATGTTAATAAGAATACTAACAGTCAATATTTCTTCGGGAGAGGCTCCATCCATTTTTAGCAGCTTGCTGCTCCCAGCAGATGAGCTCCTCATGGGCTGTTTTCTCGTGGCTGCCGACACGATGTGATGAAATCGGAGCTCCTCGAGCTACGGCACAACTTTATTGGGCTTTCAAAAATCCAATTTTACTGTGTCCAATATTGTGAGTTGATTAAACCTGATTTGAATCGACAAACGTCCGGGAGGGTGGGTGGTAGCTCACTGTGAAAGAAGGGAGAGGGTTTAATAAACAGGCCTGGGAGATAAAAATCTGCTTTTATTCCAATAAAACCCCCGTGTCAGAAAGCTGATGGTAGCGTGAAGGGTATGAGAGAGAGAGAATAGGAAAAAAGACATCTCCAAGCCAGTGAAGTCTCAAAGATACTGAGAATACAGGAGATTAAAATGGAAAGTCAGGAAGGCAGGATCTGGATGCAGAACTCGTGGGCAGAGTTTGGGGACAACGTGCAGAGCTGGGGCTGCTGCAGGGAATCCCCACCAGCAGCACACCAGGATTTCAGGGTGCTTCAGGTTAATCCTGGCAGAGAACAGCCTCTGTGGAGCTCAAGATAAGCTCAGCCTGTCTCTCCGCCTGCAAAACCCCAGCTGGGCTCACAAATGGGCTGCTGCTTTGGTTAAGGGGATGGAGCAGCAACCAGAGCACTGTGAATGCTGGGGAAGAGCCTGGCGTGGCCAGAGGGAATTTCAGGTGCCCTCTGCTCCTGTCCTGCTCCTCCAGCCAGCCTCACTCAGGGTTGGGATGCAGCTCCCGAGGTGCTGGGCATCAAATCCCACCCCAAAACTCAGTTCAGCTCTCCCCTCCTTCCCAATGAAGCTGTCTGGAATCAGAAAATTGGCCTTTTCCCCTGGATGTGCTTCCCTGGCCCCAGGAGGGGAGGAGCTGTCCAGCCATCCCTCATGGCATTCCCTGTGCCCCAACACCAGCCCTGAAATCCTCCAGGCCTGCAGGTTAAACGGCTTGATCCGGGAAAATCCCCAGCTGGCTCCTGCCGTCCATTTGTACTCCCTCTGCCATAAATCCAGAAATCCTTCACCGCTCAGAGCGCTGCCGGAATATTCCCTGGCAGCAGTCAGAGGGCAATAAATTCCCTCATCCCTCTCCGGCAGAGCCACCTATAAACCCTTCCTCCATGATTTAGGTGGAGGTGGGAGGGATTGAACACAAACTGAGCACGCTGTGGGGATCCTCTTTCAGCAGCTCCCAAAAAACTGCCAGATCCAGGCTCAGCACCACAGCCCTGCGGGGATGGGATGTGCGGATATGGGATGTGGGCTGAATCCATGGAAAACTGTACCTGGAGATTAGGAGGGAGCAGATCAGAGCTCCAGCTCCTGCCAGAGCCTGGCACCGAGCAGGTTTTACTGCCCTGCAAAAATATATTGTCCTGTCCTCTGCAGCTGCCGGAGTCCTTATTATTCCGCCGGCATCCGAGTGCTGATGGCTCTCTCTCCCTGGCAGCTCGAGATCACAGCCAGGGCTGCTCCAGACATTGCTGTGGCTTTCTTCATGAGAAGCGTGTTGTCAAAACCTACAGGCTTGTTGCAAAAGTTTTAAAGGAGTTTTACAGGCGGGGATTGAAGATGTAATCTGCTGTTCTTCCCCGTCATCCCAGAGAGGTGATGGGCAGGCGCTGGGTCAGGTTCTGAGGGGATGCTCGTGGCTGTTGGGACAAACTGCAGCCATGGGACACCAAACTCTTGGCTTTCCCCACATTTCCCTGCCTTGGCACCTGGTTTGAACAAAGAGGAGGCATTTGGCTGTGTCCTGCCCCAGGTCACCCCCGGATTTCACAGAATCACAGGGTTGGAATCACCAAGGTTGGAAAAGACCTCCAAGATCATCGAGTCCAACCTTTTACTGAACGAATTTGGTGGGTGCAGGGGGCCTGTCCCTCAGTGCCAGGCTGATGGGCACATCTGCCCCACCCATGATCCCAGTCCACCCCAGGCTGGCTGCCTGCAGTCCCAACTCTGCCCAAATTCTAAATGGGAACACTAAGGACTTTGCATCAACCACAAAAATTCATCCCTGTGAGGGTGGGGAGGCTCTGGCACAGGTTGCCCAGAGAAGCTGGGGCTGCCCCTGGATCCCTGGCAGTGTTCAAGGCCAGGTTGGATGGAGCTTGGAGCAACCTGGGACAGTGGAAGGTGTCCCTGCCCATGGCAGGAGGTGGAACAGGATGAACTTTCAGGTCCCTTCCAAACCCAGACCCTAAACTCTGAGTTTGGAGAGATGCAATCAGCACAAGCTCTTTTTATTTCCCCCTCCCCCCCTTTCCCCTCAGCTGGACAGAGTCCAGGCCAAGCCAGATGGATGCATCCACACCTGGGGAAGGAGATTTGTCACAGACTCCCTCCCAGCCTCACACTTGTTTTATTGCCCTCGTGGTTATCATAACCTGAATGTCTTTCCTTTTCCATCCTCCCCCACCCATTTCCCTCGACATCATATTTTCCCTCCAGCACTTCCAGCTCTCTCCCCTTCTGCCACAAAGCCAGGAGTGTTTCCAAAGCCCTCAGCCCAGGAGTTTGTCCTGCCTGGGTTTGATGTGCACAGGATCCAGGAATATCTCACTGCAACACATCCAACCCCTCCAGGTACAAATCCACCACCCCCAGAGCTCCAGGCACCCAGCCTAAAGGAAAACAGGAGAAATTATCCCCAGGAGCTTAAACCCACAGCCCTGGCAGGGTTAAATATCCCTGAGCTAACCCTCGCTGTCCCGTTTGTGCTGGAGGTCTCTGAGTTACAGGAAAACGTGGATGGGCCACAGGAAAATCCTACTTTATGCTTCACTGAAGCCCTGGGGCACTGGATGAGGAAATCCATCCCCAAAACCCAGCCCAGGGGTGTAACAGCTCCAGATCTCGGTGTGGTTTTGAAGCACTTTCAAAATAAAAACCGTTTGCTGTCCATCTCCAGGGCAAACAATAGGCAAAGGGCATTTTTAACCCCACTTTTCAAACTACCCAAGCTTTCCTTGGTGGAGCACAACTGAGGAATGTAAATCTCAAAACTTCCCTCTGCTATTTTCTATAAGATCAGCTATTTGCTTGAGCAAAACTTCTGATTTCTCAGGGATAAAGTTGTATGTTGGAATAATTTTCCTGCTTTAAGTGTTGCATTTTGGAGGGTCCATAATCAAATCCCTGGCAGGGAAGGGGAAAATTAAATTAATCCCCCCAGATTTTGACCACAAATGCTCCAGGGCTCAGATTTTTCACCTCATCTGAGAGCCAGGCCCTGTCCAAACACATCAGGTTTTCCTGGGAAAGCTGCATCGTTACACTCCCCAGTGAGCCAACAGCCCCTGGTCCATCAGAGCAATCCCAAATCCCTGCAGAAAACACAGATTTTTTTTTTTTTTT
>VZRM01002338.1:384396-406000 GCA_013397955.1 Grantiella picta | reverse complement strand
AGAGGAGAGGAGAGGAGAGGAGAGGATCTGCAGCCAGGGGAGCCCCAGTCCCACCAGGTACAGCTGGACCATCAGGATCTCATCCTGCTAAAGCTTCTGGGAAAGAAGATTGACAGTGGCTTGGCTGTGTCTGTCTGTGCACCTTAAAGGGCAGGAAAGGCTGAGAATTGAAGGGTTTGGGGCTGTTCTGGAGGAGGATGGTTGAAAGGCAGGGCCAGATTTAAACATTCACAGTGAGGGTAACAGCACAACAGTCACCCAGGGAGGTCAGGGATACTCCTCTCCAAATGGCTCAAAAATGAAGAAGAGACCCAATTTTGGCAGGGAGAGATGGGATATTGGGAAGGAATTCCTGGCTGTGAGGGTGGTGAGGCCCTGGCACAGGTTGCCCAGAGAAGCTGTGCTGCCCCTGGATCCCTGGAAGTGTTCCAGGCCAGGTTGGACAGGGCTTGGAGCATCCTGGGATAGTGGAAGGTGTCCCTGCCATGGCTGGGGGTTGGAATGAAATGGGCTTTAAGGTCCCTTCCAACCCAAACCATTCTACAAGCTTCTGATTCCTCGTTTCCCTTCACCTCCCAGCACTAATTAACACACTCATCTACCCAGGGTAGTTAATAAGACACACCAGCAACACACTCCTCAGCAGGGAGAAGCAGGATCAACTCAAACCTGTCCATAAACCTACAGCAATTCTGTCAACAGGAACAAAAACACAGCAGAAACTGCTGATTCCAGTGGAAACAAACCTCATAGTGACACCTCAACCTCCGAGAGACACAGAGCTGCCCCTGTTACAGCTCCACAGGCAGGTGAAGATCTGAGAGCTCAGCCTTCACCTCATCCCTCCTGAAAGGAGAGTTTCAATCAGCCCCAGGGCTGGGAGCTGCTGTTTGGTGCTGCTGGATGCTCTGCAGGTCAGGATCCCAAAGGAACCCTGGGCTGCAGCATCCATCAGAGGCTTTGCTCTCCCATTGTGGATTTATTTCCTTCAAACTCAAGATATTTTGGGGTTTTTTCAGAGAAATCCATCAGCGTGAGAGTGTCAGCAGTTCAGAAGGGCAAGACCTGGCTGCTTTGATCCTTCCTCGTGGAGCACAGGAGCTGCTTGGAGTGACGTTGCTGGTGCTTTTCCCTCCCAGGCTAAACACAGCCGTGCTTCACACAACTGCCAAACCCCCAGTTCCCAAAAATTTCCCTTAAAAACAGGCAGGACCAGAGCAGTGAAGAGCAGCTCCATCCCAAATCCTCCCTATCTGCAGTGTCTGGATTCTGCTCCCAGCCAGTCTGGCACCCTGAGTCACTTGAAAAGACTTTGGGCTTTCGAGGGAATTTCTGCTGTGTTTGCTGGCACTTGTGATGTCTCCAGTAACCAGACCCACTGTGGAGTCTGAACCCCTGAATTTTTCTGTAAATGTCACTTTAAGGATGTTTTGGGTATTTTAATTGATTTTTTTTGTAGTTGTTTGAAATAAAGTTGAAAATGCTATGATTTTGCTGCAGAACAAACCACTGCCACCACTTGTGTTTGGAACCTGGTGGAGGAGAAATGATGCTCAGTGTGGAATTCACTCACACCAAACTGGTGGAAGTTTTCTAAATTGGGAAAAATGTATCTAGATCTGAAGGTTTTTTTCTCTATAAAGCGATCTGCAGCAGTTGGAACACTGCATTTTTGAGCGAAGACCAAAAAATTACCTTCCCTGGGAGCCGGATGGGATCATTTTTAGGATGCAGACAAGTTGCTCCTTTGAGTACAACACCCTGGCACTGAGGGTGCAGATCCTGCCTTTGACTGGGGGGCTATGAATCATTTAAATTTAAATAAGAACCTCCTTTTCCTCTGCCTGAAAATCCTATCCAGGTGAAGACAAAAAGGCTTGGATATTTGTGTGCTTCCTTATGCTGGAAATCTCAGGCTTGCAATGAGTCTTTAGGTAGGACAAAAATGACCTGAGCTGGATCCTGCAGGGACAGACCAAACCTGGAGGCTCTCAGGTTCAGGTTCTTCTTCTCCACAAGCATCCAAGTCCTTTCTGCACTCACTGGACATGGGAATGTCCCTGTCTGAGGAATGTCACAGTGGGAAGGAGAGGAGTTTGCTGTCCACGAGCTCAGGATCCTGTGGATCTCCAGTGAGCACCAACATTTGGCCCAGATGTGTGCTGGGGAGGGAAGATTTTCTCCTGGCACCCCAGGGACAGCCTGGAAAACTCGCTGTTCGCTGCACTGGAGGCTCCTGGCTGTCTAGACACGCTGGGTTTCAGGCACTCCAATCCCCACACACTCCTGATCTGGCTCGGTGACCCTGCTGGCTCTGCTCCCGAGGAGGGGCTGGCTCTCCCTGCCAGCACAGCTCTCCCCAGCCAAGGAAAAGGCAGGGGGATGTTGATACCGAGGGCTCAGCCAGGGAACTCCAGGGCTGGGGTGGTGTATCCTGATGGGAAGGGAGAAAACAGATCCTGCCAGAGGGACAACACTCCTGGGAGCACCCAGAGGGGGAAGGAAGAACAGATGTCTGAAGGAGAGACTGGACTTTGGGAACAATCCCATTTTTAAAAAAGGACACGTTTATTATCTGCTTGCAGGGAGGGGACAAAACCCTTTAGCCAAGATTTTTTCTAGGAAAACCTTGAATTGTTTCAGTTCTTAAAGCAGGGCTGGGTAGCCCTGCAGTTGCTATTCTCAGGATATGAAAAGGGAAATGAAAAACAGCTAATCCAAGGGCTGAGCAGGGAAATGCCAGAAGTCAAACCTTCCCTCCTGTTAGCTCTGGAAAATGGTAATTTCTTTGGCTTTAGGTGCCCAAGCAGCTCCCATGACATAGGAGAATCTCTTGGTGCCTTTCTGCCACTGAGAGCAGGAGAGGGATTTTGGATAAAGGATGGAGGGACAGGACACAGGGAATGGCTTCCCACTGCCAGAGGGCAGGGAGAGATGGGATGTTGGGAAGGCATTGTTCCCTGTGAGGGTGGGCAGGCCCTGGCACAGGGTGCCCAGAGAAGCTGTGGCTGCCCCTGGATCCCTGGCAGTGTCCAAGGCCAGGCTGGATTTGGCTTGGAGCAACCTGGGATAGTGGAAAATGTCTCTTCTCATGGCAGGGATTGGAAAGAAATGATCCTTGAGGTCCTTTGCAACCCAAACCATTCCACGACTCCTCCAGGCCAACTCAGGTAAGATTTGCTAAACCACATCCAAAGCCAAAGCAGACACAGCTTGGGCAAAGCTCAGCTTAATCCTCAGCTGGACTCTCCCATCAGGGAATTACTCAGGCCCATCCTCCCTTCCTCCACCTCTCCCTGGCTCCTCAACTCCATTTAATCAGGGAGAAATAAGGAGGGGAGGGGATGCTCCACACCCCCCAGATGTGCCAGATGTTGCTCCCTGCTCTCCCTGTCCAGCTGAGCTGGATTTGTGGCCTTTGCTCCACAGGCACCTTGGCCCAAATCCTGTTCCCCTTGGGGCTGAGGCCAAGCCCTGACTCCTGTCCTTGCCGACACATCTGGCTGTGTGACACATCTGCGCAGAGCCACAGCTGGATCCCAGCAGCTCCCTCCTGGAAGAGGCACAGAGAGACCTTCCCTGAGGAAACCCACCAGCATGGGCAGCAGCACATCCCATTTCTGCTCCTGGGTCTTTTCTGGTCTCCCTCTGTCCCTGCACAGGACAATTCCTACCACAATTCGCAGATTTTTGGCTCAGTTCAAATGCCATGCCTTGCAGTCTCCTTTAAAGGGCTTTAATGCTGTATTTAAAAATAGAGCATTTAGGACCAATACTCCCCAAAATGTATCTCTTTGCATCCATAATAATTTAATTATTTACAGGCACGTCTGTGATTTTAAGCCTTGATGTAATTGGGGATCTACTGAATTCCTTTCTGCTGTGAAGTGTTTTCTCATCTCAAGCCTCTCTTCAGACAGGAGTTTTCAGCGAGTTGAAAAGAACTATCAGGCTCAGACTCCTCTGTCAAACTTCTGTCTGCCTCAGTTTTACATGAAAGAGATTTCTTAAGTTCCTCCTAAAAATATGCATCCATGCAGCCATACCTTGAAAGGCAAAGAAAAGCAGGAGTCAGACACCCTGGAAACCTCTCACAAAGATGATTTCCCAGCAGCACAAGCTGCAGTAAGTAGTGAAATTTTACAGCCAGGTAACACAAAGACAGAAATCGATGCTCCCTTCAGAAGGGAGTGAAAAAAAGAACAGAGCATCTTTAATCAGGGAGCTGGAAGGATGAGGAGAAGAGCAGCAAGGGAATGGAATCATTAGGATGATGTGTGGTCCTGTTGTCTTGCATAAAATGAATGGAGAATAGGCTGGAAGCTGAAGGATTCAATTAAAAAACACTTGTGACAGAATTGATACAAAATCCACACGATTTGCATGACAAACTCCCAGAAGGTCAAACCTGAGAGGTACTGAGGGTTGCTCTAGGATATGAGCTGGGATATTTCTGCTGCTCTGGAGCCAGGCTGGGAGAGCTGGGGGTGTTCACTGGAGAAGGGAAGGATCCAGGGAGAGCTCAGAGCTCCTGCCAGGGCCTGAAGGAGCTCCAGGAGAGCTGGAGAGGGACTGGGGACAAGGGATGGAGGAACAGGACACAGGGAATGGCTTCCCACTGCCAGAGGGCAGGGATGGATGGGAGATTGAGAAGGGATTTCTCCCTGTGAGGGTGGTGAGGCTCCCTGTGAGGCTGCCCACAGAAGCTGTGGCTGCCCCTGGATCCCTGGAAGTGTTCCAGGTCAGGCGGGACAGGGCTTGGAACAACCTGGGATAGTGGAAGGTGTCCCTGCCCGTGGCAGGGGTGGGATGGGATGAGCTTTACCATCCCTTCCAACCCAACCCACTGATTCTCCCCAGGCCTTTGGGGTTCAGCACCAGAACCTCAGCTCTGAACTCTCCTTCTTCCTCCTCCTGTCTTTATTCCTGTCTCGAGCTCTTCCTCTCCTTTAAGGAGCAGCAGAAACCTCTCCCTCACCCATGTTCCCAGCAGAACTACAACTCCAAGGCTGCCCTGGAATCCTGGGATGGTTTGGGTTGAAAAGGACCTTAAAGAATCTCATCTCACCCCCAACCAACAGCCTTCAACCATCCTAAACCAGCCTGTCCTTGCTCCCCTGTGCACTGCCTTCCTCCAAGCACAGAATTCCCCTCCAGGAATCCGCCAGGACCACATCCATGCCATCAGGAGTGCATTTACATGTCTGGAACGAAGCTGATCCCTACAGCAATCCCACAGGAAAAAGGGTTTATTCTCCTGTTGGAAGGAGGTCACAGTTACACACAAACATCCCAAAGCTTCCCATTTGCCTGGGAGCATCTCCTCTGGAAAGGATTTAGCACTCCTAACTTCCATGGAAGCACAAGAGCCAGCTGGCAGATGACTACACCTAGAAAACACTGCAGATTTCCTTATTTCCCTTCCCTGTGCTCACGCCAACATTTTTTTTTCCAAGTCCTAAAAAAGGCTGACAATTCATTTTAGCTCCTCTTTAAAAAATGAAACTCCTGTACTCACAGGGGCCGCCTACAAAAAAAAGGGATACAGAATACACAGATGGAAAACAAAACACTGAATTCCCATTATGGAAATTAATTTTAAGAGGCACAAAGCATATTATTCCTGGAAATTGCTTTTATTTAGCAATTACGTTAACACTGCAAGAAGGCAGCTGGCATTGCAAACAAACAGTTCAATTTAAAAATCAGGGAAGGGAATTAACTGAAATTCCAGGGCACTCACACCTGAATACGCTCCACTACCTCCAATATTTAACAATCCTCAATCGAAGGTTTCGGGTTTTGTTTGCTGAGCAGAAAGTGGATTAAAAAAAGTAAAATAATCTGTTTATATTTGAAGTTATTTATATATATTTTTTTTCAAACCAAAGTCAAGCCCTGACAACCAATCAGCAGGGAAAATAAACCAAAGGAGTCAGTGACAATACTGAGATAATATTTTAATTTGTTTCATAATTCTTTTTTCCTGTAAAATGGCTTGTACTTCCACAGGTACAACAGCAAAGAAATTATTCCAGTCCATTTCACACGGCGTATAAAAAAGACCAATTTTACAAATATACCCAGAAGTTGAACAGCTGCTAACACTGTTTTAAGGTAAACATCACTCCTCCATCGCCCAGGGAGAGGCTTTTCCCATGTCTGTGCAGCAGAGAGGAGCTTTCCAAGGTATCTCCATCGTGGGTCTCATCCCAGAGGAGAGCCATTCCCATCCCTAATCCCCACGACAGAGCAGAAGGGACTTCAGGTGACTTGGGGACTTGGCTTGCCCACCAGGAAAGTGTAAATATGCCCCCAGTGAGGGAATCTTGACAGACGTTGGTTTTTTCTGGAGTTTGGGTGTCCAAGCAGCTCCTGATTTTGTTCTGCTGCCAATAAACAAAATCTGAGCAGCACAGAAAGCAAAGCTCCATCTTCACTGCCTGGCCAGGGTGACTCTTCTGCTCTTCCAGGATCCAAGTGCCTGCTGCAGTCAGGGGGACAGAGTTTGCAGAGCCTGCAATTCCATCCTAGAAACTACCCCTCTCCACCCCTCATCCCCCAAATCCAGCCTTACCTTCCACATTTGTCCTTTTAACCCACAACACCGAGTGTGCAGAGTGAGGAGTGCTTAGAAAACTCAAGAGTAATGAGAAAAATCTGTGAAAAGACACTTGCAACCCCAGGTTGTGTTTTCCATCCAAGCTGTATTTGTTTGATAACCTGCAACTGCGTGGATGGATAGGAAATGAAGAGCCAAGGACTCACAAGAGAGTGAAAACAGAAAATGAAGAGCCAGGTCAGTTTTCCCACCATGCCAAAAAAATGGATTTAAATGCCTGTCAGTCCTCACCAGGGCCAGATCCCTACCAATTGTTCTCCAACCTCAGGAAAGTGTCAAGACTGTGGGATGGAGGAACAAAACCAGGATGGTCTTGGAAAAGTTTCCTTCCACCTCCGTAAGAATGAAAAAATGGTGAGGAAGTGACCAGTTACTCTGAGAGCACTAAGGGGAGAGTGACCACAGCTGAACCAGATTTCTTTTGGGTGGTGTGAGCACTAAAATACAATTAAGTTCTATTCAGTTCCATTGCAGTTTCTCACTATGACAAACTCAGCATCTCTGGCTCCTCGCTCAGGCTCCGAAGCCAAACCCTCAACATTCAGGAAGTGCCATTAAAACACCAAGGAGTGTTTCTCTGGGAAGATCACAGGCTTTCCATGGCATGCCAGAACTTCCTAACAAACTGAGGAGAATCCTTTTCAGAGCATGGATGAGGTCTGAAAGCAACAATAGGTCCAATCACATTTTTGACTGGCATGCCTTTGCTTCAAGGTGGATCTGTCCCTGCTGGAACCAGCCCAACCACGGCTTTCATCTCTTCTGCATTTGATTCCCGCCCTCAGAGTGGAAAAAAATAAAATTCTTCTTTAATTACTTGGCCTGTATAGTACAATTGTACCTTGATGCGCAAAATGACCACATTTGAAAAGAATTAATGAGAACACAGTCTCATGTGAACTCTCCTGTACAACTGGACAACAACTCCCAATAAGAACAGCATTCACCACTCATTTTATTTAGACTTCAGTGCTCTCCCAAAAAGCTGCCAGGAAAAAGGGAAGTGTTCCAGCTCCAGTGTGCATGGATATGACAGATGTACTTGTTTAAAAAAAAAAAAGATCATACTAGCAAAACACTTTTAGCTCAAAGTTATGCAGTCAAAACTGATTTTGAAGCATTGAAATAGAATCAACAGTAACAGGTGATAAAAAAAATATCTCTGGAATACATTGCCAGCATTGGAAATGGTATGCAAGGAACATCGTAACACTGAAATAATGAATAAACTTTTAAAACAAAGTTTGAGGGTGGTTCTCAAGTTTACTGACTCCAGTTTTATTTATCCACAAACTCCTTTTTCCTGTCGAGGTACCAGAACAGAGGAGGTGTTTATGGAGCTGAGGGAAGGCAAGGGCTATCAGCTGAATGCTCCATCATTTCACCAGAGCAGAACACCAGGCAGCAGGGTTTGACAGAAATCATGTTACAAACTCTTCTGCTTCCCCACTAAATCCAGCTCTGCACGACTCACCCTGGATTGAACAGCAAAGCATCTGGATTCTCTGCAAGACTGATTCCCAGAAAAGAATTCTGCCCCTCCGCTCAGCCCTGCTGAGGCACATCCAGCGTGCTGTGTCCAGCTCTGGGCTCCTCAGGACAGGATGGACATGGAGATCCCAGAGTGGAACAGCAGAGGGCAAATCCTCCCCAGAGCAGCAAGGGAGTGGAGGAAAGGCTGGGGGAGCTGGGCTTGATCAGCCTCAAGGAGAGACACTTCGAGGGGATCTCATCCATGTGCGTAAATACCTAAAGAGCTGCCAAGAGGAAGGACCAGGCTCTGCTCCGTGGGGCAGCCATGGCACAAGAGGAAGAGGAAAGAACTGATGGCCACAAGTTCCACCTGGACATGAGGAAGAACTTCTTTCCTGTGCAGTGAACAGACTGACCAGAGAGGGAGTGGAGTCTGCATCACTGGGGATATTCCAGAGCCATCTGGACGCAATCCCATCCCAGGTGCTCCGTGTGCCTTTCTTGAGCAGGGAGGTGAGACCAAAAGACCATGGTTGCTTCCAGCCTTGCCCATTCCGGGATTCTGGGAGTTTTCCTTCCTGCAGTATTCCTTGTGTTATAGAGACAGCAAAGGAAAAAAACCAAACCCTTGTTTAAACAGTTTCAAACAGACACTTTTCCCTTGGATACAAACCATTATCCAGTGTTCTGCTTCACACAAGCCAAACACACCAAGCCTGACGGTGTGCTGGTGTTTCCAGCGACGATTCTTCCAACACTGTACATTCACTTTCCACAGGGAACAGCAGGGGATATGAAGCCCTGAAGCAGCAATTAAAACTGCACCAGCGAAGGAGAAGAGTAAAGCAGCTGGGGAAGGGAGCTGGGGTGTTTCCAATCCACTGGGGCTCCGAGGAGACAAAAACTGCTCGCCCAGCCCAGCCCAGCCCCAGGGCTGGCAGGCAGAGCTGGGAATGCCACACACGGAGCTCCAGGGCTGAATCCACCCAGAACAGCTCCTGCAGGAGTGTCCAGAGTGTCCTTGGGAGGAAGGAGTGAAGCATTTCGGGGTGAAGCGTTTCGGAGTCCGGCAGGGAGGAGGTGGAGCGAGGCTGCCTCTCCCAGATGAGGTATCTGCTGAACAGGAATTTCACTGCAGTGTGGGACCTGAGGAACCTGACAGGATGGGGAGCGAGGAAGAGGCACCTGCACGTCCAGGACGGAGCCACAACAAGGAACTGAAGGCCAAGGGTGTTTCTTCCCCATCTGGCTGGGCTGCCACTCTCCGAGGAGATGAACCACAAGGCTGCCTTGTGGGAATAAGGGCTCAGAAATATGGAATCACAAGAGGATCTCTTTGAAAAGGCACTAGGAAGAAGCATATAGTTTTAGGTTAATTTTCCAACCGCTGAGTGGGACAAAAGCTGTACAGTTTGGGGGTTTTAGAAAAAAAAATGCTGCAGTTATGTATTTTTTTTAAACAGCAAAATCATAAAAAGGAAAGTAAAGCTATTTTCAAATTATTAAGATGGTGAACATGTATACAGCAAAATTAGATTAAAAACAGCAGCAGACAAAGTTCATCCCATCACCATTGGCAAGGGACATGTAAAATGTTTATAAGGTTAACTATAAAACAATTTTACAACCAAAATATGAACAGGCCAATTCAAGTATATATATATACAGAATATATTAAAATCATATAAATTATATATTTATACAAAGGGCACAAATATAGCAAAAAGCTATAGCTGATTAAACAGAACTGAGCTTGAATGATCAATTTCATCTAGAGATGTTATAGATTTATCCCAAATTCTTTTTTTTTTTTTAACCTGGATAGATTGATACCTCAGATACCAAGAGTACAGAAAGCATAAGAAAAAAAAAAATCCCACAAATCAAAGAGTAATCATTCTGCATGAAATGAGTCTAACAGTGGGCAGGGTACATCTCATATGAAATTCTGATTTAATTATTTCCACAGTAAACATTTATCAGCTCTCTTAAAAAGTCACGAATTTCAAGTGATCCACTTCAGATGTACCACCCTGGTGCATATATTTGATTACATTTGAATGTTGTTTGATTTGCAAACATTTGGGGAAAAAAAAGAGATACAAACACAACTCAATCTGCAAAAGGAAAGGTGACAGATGGCAGCAAGTTGAAAAGTGAACAAAAATGCTCAGCTGAACTGGAAATGATACTCTCCCTTCTAGTCAAAATGCTTTAAAGTGAGCTTAAAAAATAACTTATTTTAAACTGCTTTTTTATTTCAAAATATAACAGCAAATAACTGCAATGCACCGAAGCTCTTGAGAATCTAAACAGTCCCAGCCATGGGCTTGCATTTAAACACAGCCTAAGTGCTTTCCTGGATTCAGCTTCATGTAAATAAATTCTGGATCAGCTGTACCTAAACCTCATGTTGCACTGTGGCACAACCTCCCCTTCGTCCCTGCAGTAAACCTGGACACATCTTGGCTCCATCAGGGTGCCCAGAGAAGCTGTGGCTGCTCCTGGATCCCTGCAAGTGTCCAAGGACAGGGTTTGGAGCAGCCTGGGATAGTGGAAGGTGTCCCTGCCCTCGGCAGGAGGTGGAACTGATGAGCTTTAAGGTCCTTTCCAACCCAAACCATCCTGGGATTCTGTGGCCTCTGCTCACCTGAAGGGTAAGGAGCAGTGAGGGAGAGTGATGTGAAGCAGAAACAAAAAGGCCACACCACACACAGACAGAACATCAGCTCAAACCCCAGAGCTGAGCATGGAAAAGAGTAAAGTGGTTTCACCAGATGCAGGTTAAATGGAAAAATAAAAAAAAAAAAAAGAAGAAAATAATCAGCCATCTCCCATACCTAATAGCCAGTGGATATCTATTACACTGAAAGGAAATCAATGCAAACAGGATTTCCTCAGTTTCAAGTAATCTTTGATGCCTTTTTGGCCAGCTGTGTTATACCATAATAGATATTTTAATAGCTTTTATCCTCTACACTTTAGGCAGCTAATTTTTCTCTTACATATCCAATTATCTCTAGTGAACATTCACCTATGGTTGTCCACACATTCTGTATTTGCTCCTTGAGAAACTATTCAAGTTAAATTATATTGCAAATTAAAGACAGTTACATTCTGTATGTTCCTTCTAGATTTGAAAAATAGGTTTTAAAGGCTTGTCAAAGTTTAGAAGAAAAAACCTTTCCATTAAAAAATCTTAGCTTTAAAAAAATCATTTAAGACACCTTTTTTTTTGATCCAGGGTACTAATAAAAAGATTACAAATATACTACAATTTGACCAAGAAGACTCCATGAATATGCTGCTTTGGAGCATGCAGCACCACTGATATCTGTCAAACTCCAGGTATCAATGTATCCCAATTCCACCACAGTCCCTCCATTTCCTCATCGCTTCCCCATCCCCACCCTACCACCCCTATTAATAACATTATAAAAAAAGGATAAAATCTAGAGTTAGTGGCAAAAATCTTCACAGTAACTCGCCAAAGGAAACTTTTATTGTGGTCATTGCAAAGCGATTTCTCAGTCGACGGGGCCCTGAAAGATGAGCTTGACGCAGTTGTGCTCCCCGGAGAGCTGCGTGGCGCAGAACGGGCAGGCGGCGTGGAACGCGTGAGTCCCGTGGGGCAGAGGGATCTGCGACCAGTACTTGGCAGATTTCTCGGAGCACACGTGTCCGCAGGGGGTGAAAGCGTGGGTGGGAGGCCCCGCATCCACGTAGAAACCGGCCTCGCAGCCCAGCCACAGAGGCACGTAGGGGCCAACGGTTCTGCACATGGGGCACTCGCGCTCGTTGGCCTCCGTGTCGCTGCGGTGGCCCCAGTTGTGGTAGCCGTGCACGTGGCCGCAGCTCAGGTACGCCCAGGGCTGCTTCTCCTCCACCACGTCCTTGCGGTTGATGCTGGGGAAGGCCAGGGTGTTCAAGCCCACGGGGCACTGCGGCCGCGCCGCGTTGATCTCCTGCCGCAGGGCCTCGATGTGCTTCTGGGTCGGCGTGTGCAGCAGTCCGTCGGCCGTCCTCCACAGCAGGGTGGCTCCGCACAGGTCGATCAGCGAGCCGTCCTGAAGGATGTTGGTCTCGTTTTCTACCTGGTGGCGGCAGGGCAACAAGGGGAGGTGGTTTAGCCTCAGAGCTTTTATACAACCAGGTTAGTTCTGCAACCTCATGCTCCCTAATTTCATCTCATTGTTGTCCTGTGGTCCCCCCAGCTGCCCGAATCCACCTCACCTCTTAACCTGTATTTAGGATTATAACGAGCATCAGTCTCGTATTCTGTGCTAGTACAGGAGGATTTGCATTTCCAGTCACAATACAAATTATTATACACATTCTTCAGGCCTGCGATTCTTTGGGAAAGGTATTAAATTACTAATCACTCCTTACCCCTGAGCATGCACTTTTTCCTCCAGTATTGATTCTCTGTGTGCCTTTGTCATATTTCAGTAAGTCCTGATAGACTGAAGAAAAGACATGCCAATCCCTAAGGGCTGCATTAGCAGATTCTCTCCTGGAATTCGTTGCCCACATAGACTGACAGAAGCTGCTCACACCACACAGTAAAAAAAAAAAAATCTTTTTTGGACTAAAAACTGCCACCCAGGACAGACCAGCTGTCCTGCCTCTCAGATAACATTTTTTCTGGGGTTGTGGCATTCTGCAGAAGCATGAACTCCCAGAGTGTGCCTCAGCAGCACAGGTACCTGCATTGGCTTATCCCTGCAGCAGACTGAACTACCAGTTGAATTTCTCAGGTGACAAATTCTGCAACTGAAGCCACACAGGCTCAGCCTGTGAACAATTACCCACCCCACTCGTTAGGCCTTTTATTTAATGAGGTATTCCAAGCAAACACAGCCCCAGTGTGCACTGCCTAAAGGCTTCTCTCTGATTAAAAGCAGGTACTTAAAAACGTTTTCAAGGGATTATGCCAAACGCACATTGTACTTGGCTGAAATAAAAAAAATTTTAATGTCACAAACATATAAGCAACCTGCGCTGTTGCTATCAGTTCATTAATGATGAATATATATTAAAAAGGCTCTTTATAAAATTAAAGAGAACAACAGACCTATTGCCCGGCTTTATACACACAAAGTATGCAGAAAATACCACTAATGCAGAACAAATGGCCAAATACAAACAAATACATTAAGTAGGTCACATGAAATCATCACATCTGCCTAAGAATACTATGAATGACAACCAATTTGGCATTTACATTTTAATCCAGTTTAAATTCACAGATTAACTGTGGCTCATCCTTGCACAAAACACCTCAGTGGTACAATACAAACTAGAGATAAGAGGTCACCAGTGCAAAGTAATTCCAGCAGAAAAATTTAGTGGTTCAAGTAGAGATGAGAGAAGCCTTGATTTGATGCTCTTTTCAGATAATTCCTTCACAAACAGCCAAGCAAAAAGCTCCCTCATACACAACATGTTCAATTCATTATACAGCCTGCATTTGGTTTTATGAACCCAATCAACGAATACTGATCACATCAATACCAGCGTGCCATGTAATTTTATTTAAATGAGAATTCGAGTCATTTTGGATGCAGGGAGGGGGATTCATCTCTTCAGCAGCACTAAAAAGGTGTTTTGCTAACCACGTACAAAGGCTGCAATTGCCACATCATCTGTCCAGGTCCCCAGGCGACGTTCGCCAGCCACCATCAGTGTGACAAAGCAATTTATGTCCTGCAGGGTGTCTGCTGAAAGCAGAACAGCCCAACTCCATTCCCCTAATTCTTTCAGCAGGCAGTTTTCTGCAAAGCCAACAGCAGAGTTGCAAAGTCAGTTCATGGAACTTTTCTCCTGGTTCTATGTGTCACAGGTATCTGGCAGCTGAAATCTTTCACTTCTGGGAAAGGCAAAGGCCATCCTGCCTCACAGGAGAAAACAGGAATACACTTCAGGGCTTCTCTTACCTTCCTAGTGGCAGGTAAATCAAACAGAAGCTGCCTTACCCAAACTGCTTTTGCAGGCAAATGGACTCTTCAGGCAGGACTGCAAAAGCCAGCTCCCCATGCAGCAACTTCCAAACATCCCCATGTCCCAAGAGAACATCTCGGAGATGGAGATTCCAGAGCAGAGCTTATTTAGCTTTTACCCTCTGTGCTACCCTCAGTTGGAAAAGTGGCATTAGCAGCAAGTTGTGAGTGTTCTCTCTGTTCTAACAGAACAGCAACATGTGCTGGAACACAGAGATTTGGATGCTTGCAGTGCCCACTAAGGCACAGTCACTCTGTAACTGCCTCCACTCCATGCCAGGGAAACAAGTCTCCCTTGTTTGGTTTTAGTCCCTTGCCACTTACCAGTTTGCCCCTCTGCTGAGCAGACCTGGTCTCCCGGAGTGTGTACACATCCCCACATACAGAGATCTCCCTCCACACTCCAGGCTTGGACTCTTCTGTGAAGCCTCCTTTGGGATGCATGACCAGCACCCCATTGGTTGTCAATCCATCCATGTGGCCATCGGGGTTTTTCCACTTGGCTGCTTTTTCCTACGTGTGACAGTCACAGTGACTATCAGAAATACATCAAACCAACCTAAAGAAAACCCACTAACAGTTACTAAAGCAGAGCTTGATTGTTAAAGACAATTATGACCACGAGTCTCTGCTGGTGATAATTCAAGGCACATAAAACTGCAGTTTCTACTTAACACTGCAGCTGGTGCATTAGAGTAATAAAAGTCTAATGACAGTAAAAGTTATCAACCAGTACAAGGAAATTTGGGGGCTTGAAAAGAACAGAATATAAACCAGAGCTTGCTCGTAACATCATTAATAGCAGTACTTACACCAAGAAATATATTTTTAGACGAGTCAAAGCCAGCTGCAAAGATCCGTGCTGTGTATGGTGGGTTCCTGTCACAAACAATCCTGCAGGCAAATCTGGAGATGGTGCTCTGGGTAATCTGGCTTTCATCATTATTTTGACTTCCAGAAATAGTATCTGTTACTACAAAGTCTATGGGACTTTCTGTTGACCTCCCAACCTGCAAAAAAAAATTAAGATAATATTGTAACTAGAAATGCCCACAGAAATGTGAAGCACTGAGGACAGAGCTTTGCCAGGTTAATATTGATGCCATCAGTAAACTACTGCCTACTGAATTTTTGGATGGCAAGATCCAACCAGTGACTAACCTGTATTTACAGAAATACATCACAAATGTGGAATGACAAATTTTCACTCACCACAAGTGATGCTCATGCTTGCTTGAAACAACTCAACCAGCTGACTTGTTTGATAAGAGTATTGTCAACAAAAAAGTATTATCAACTTGCTATTTCCTCATCCAACCACAGCAAATTCCTTGCCACTACATTCTGTCAGTTAAGAAAACACTGGCTTGGATTCACAAGTTTTATTCACATTTCCAGTTCCAAATCAATTTGCCATGAAAATAAAGGACTTTTTTTTAGACCCAGAACTATTTTGATATGTCATAACAAAAAGCTACCTACCTTCATGTTTTCAGGATTTGTATTCCCAGAAAGGGGAATTTTCAGGCAAAACCCACCACATGATTAAATTCATTCCTAATCATGCACTTGTGCAACTAACAGAATTTTAAAAATTCTGTTCCACAGAAATGGAACAGACTTGATCAATACACAGGAATATTTTTCTATCTTGCCGTGTATAAGTTTTATTTCTAAATCTGGAAACATCTGGAACAGAAAACTTCACGACTACATGGATGGAGGGATCTATCTGCCAGACAGATAGTGAGGCTTTATCAATATTTCTACAGGCAAATTAGTGTTACACCAACTTTGAACTTAACTGGGAAAGTGGAGCTAAGGAACAAGAAGTGGAACAGAATAATAATTTTATAGACACCTTGTGATCAAACAGAATTAGGAATACTCTTCATATGAAACTACCTCCAGTATCAGGTATCTACACTGATATAAAATAATCTCCTCACTAAACATGATCTCATCGTCCCCTAAGAAGTTACATCCTGCTTAGATCTTGCTATGGGGAGCCATGCATGGTTCCATCATCAATGAACATCTCTGCAAACTGAATTTGCTGTAAAGGAACATTGTTCAAGAGTCAAGGAAATTAATATTATTAACACCTAACCCTTGTCACAACTGAATTGACAGGAATAGCACAGGGATCTCTCCTGTACTTCCTTCCCTCCTGCTGCAAGTTCTGCTCTGCAGGATGACACTCTAACATGTGTCAAAATTCACGTCTTCAGTGACACATCCAGTTACTGTCTCCACATCACAGGTCTGAGCCCAAGTAGAAAATGGGATGAGCTCTCTGCAGAGGAGATACTCAACAAGGCCTAATCAAAAGTGTACATTTCAATTTCTCACAGAAAGTGTCTACTAGAACACCCAAGAGACTGAGTTTAGAACTATTTAATATGGGATATTTCTGATTTATAAAACTTGACAACTTGAAGCTAAATCTTACAAAGCAATATTCTTCTTCCTTTTACAGTATTATTTCTAACAGGTTTCCATTCCCCATCCAAAGCAATTCCTGCTAAGAATCAGCACTGAGAAGCAGCAGGAACCTCATGAATAACTTTTGTCTACTCCCTCTCTGTACGTGGAGTCTCTTAAAGGACAATCAATAACAAATATGAAATTAATTTGTTCATAACAAGTTTCTGCCTCTCGCAGTCTCTGAAATAGATAATTCTCTCAAAGCTTTTACATGCAATTAGAGAAAAGCCTGCCTCATTTTTCTTAAAGGATGACAAAGCACACAAGTGTGCGCTCCCAGCCTTTCTTACATCACACTAATCATTCACCATGAAATCCAAATATGTCTGGATATAAGCATTAAAATTCATAAACAATGCTTCTATGTGGTTTTTCAGTCTCTAAGATGATATGTAATACTTTATATAAATACAGAATTACTTATCTCATTTGTGTCACTTGTCATAGGCAAAATCAAATATTTTAAATATTTGGTTTTCTTCCTTTTTCCTGGTGAGAAAGCCTTCCAGAGGATCATTCATTGTGCTACTTCTCAGCATTAGAATTTACTTGAAGAAGTAGCCTTCAAAACCTAGCAATTCCCTCATGCTCTGTATCAAGTAAGGAATTTGGGCTTGAGATCACCTGAAAAGCAACTCCCTAGGGAATAAATGAAAGACTTGATATTATCAACATCCACCCTCCAAAACTTTTAACTCATCTGATGCTGCAGTCAGACTAGAGTCTCTACAGACCTAGCTCCATTATTCAGAGCTGCTCTTTACACACTTCACTACTCATTTTTCTCCTGTTTTCCTCTACAGCACAGAAGACTTTCTTCTTTCTAGCAACTTCAGGCTGTATTTTGGTACCCTTCTCCTTAACTGTGTCATGTTATTTCCCCAAGTTGCTTCCAACAAGAAATGATAAATCTCCCAAGTGCTGCAGAAGGCAGTGAGCGTTGTCTCCTCTGCAGGTGATTGTTCAAGGCTGTGTGAGAGGCAGCAGTGCTCGTGTCTGCTGTCAGTCACAGCAGTGCTGCTAAAACACTGCTCCTGACACAAGGCAAAACCTGCCAGCACAGAATTAACAGCTGCAGCTTCTCGGGCTTCAACAGAATTTCACTCTGATCAGAGCAGAATTGGACTCTGCATCTTCTGAAGAGCTGTTCTTCAGAAAAAAAATCAATGCTTCTTATTGAATGTACCTGCTGCTTGTATAAATTTGCAGTTATTCAGGGTAGGAGCTACACATTTTGGTTCTTTGTAGTGGCATGAAGAGGTATAATCAATCCATTCTCACCCCATCAAACAATGAAGGAACAAATTCAACTTCAGCTAATGCATCACCAACTGAATGGTTAAACTGTGAAGGAAATCTTCATTTATAGCAGCTCATGGATGCTGGAGCGTGCAGAGTCTGGGAGATGCCAGAGGAACACACTTGCACTTTCTTTTTGTAATTAAATGAAGAAATCTGATCTGGATGTCACTAAGACAAATGTGCAAAGTGGCATTTGCACACGGATTTCATTATATAATTACATTTTAAAAACCCAGTAAACAAACTACAAACAACACAGCAGAACCACAGCTCAGGAAGCACAGTGGGAATGAAGGAAAAAAGCCCAGTGATTTGCCCAGGATAATACATGTTAACAGCAGTCAAAGTGGAGCCTCAAGGCTCAGGATAATCCTGTGGTCCAGGCATTATCCTTCCCTTTTCAACTTCCACATGCTACACAAGCCAAGAACACACATTGGAAAAGAAACCAGCAAACTCCAAGGATTGTCTATTCAAGTGATGCTTGACCAACAATGAAACTACTCCGTGGATCAACAGACATGAAATTTGTCACTTAACATCCTCAAGTAACTTTTCTCCAACAGATTCATGAGAACAGTTAAAATCTAATGGCTCATATAAATAACGGAGACCCCCTACACCTCCTGAGACTGAAACAGTGTCTCAACCCTCAGTAAAAGCTGTACTCACCATTAGGACATTATGCAACAGCTGTCTATACCATATGCCCAGAAAAGCAGCTGTTCTGTAATCCTTTATTCATTTTTTTTACCGTACTCAAGAAGGAAGAAAAAAACCCAGCTTTCAAAAATGGTTTTTCAAAATTTAAATCCAGGGAAAAAATTTCACTGGAGCTACTCAAGAGCTAAACAAGTGTCACACAGTAACCCCAATGGATTGGTTACATTTTTCTTTTCCTAGTCAACACAGAAAAACCCATTTCAGTTCACCCTGGCTGTTCAATCCTTCATTCTGCAGCAAATGAACAAGACTGGGTTTTAATCAATTCCTATTTGGACCTAACAGTTTCAGTTACACTGGGAAAATTTAATATAGAGCAAAACACAGAAGTCAAGAGAAGCAAAGGCATCTCCAAAGAGCTATTTCCTCCTCTGTCAACAGCACTCAACTGCTGACCCTTCTAAATATGAAAGGCTGAATGAGGAGGAATAACAATTCACGGTGAGATGCTCTAATCAAAGGTCACAGACAAGACAGACCTGATCAGTCCAGAATGAAAAAGGTTGTGCCTGTTTGGGTTCCCCAGGTCTGAAGTCTAAGTTTGCACAGGATTTCTGCTCTCTCTTATTATACATAAAAATAACCATGGCACGAGAAAATCACTCAGGTTACGAGAATGTTAAATGATGCAGAAAACCACAAATGCACACAGGGGGCAGTGAGCATGTTTTGGATAATAGATGGGAGCTTAGAGAAACTCAGCCCAGTGCCCTACACCACCTGAGAGATCTGCACACCCCACAGAACAGCTCATCATTCTATCTCTGGCTTGTCTCCCCCATGCCTTACCCAAACTGCTCCCCTGCCGACCTTCCCTTTTATCTTCCACCTTCCCCATGCCGTGTCCTACTCCTTCCACTTCCCTTTCACTCCAGTGATTAACTGGAGGGTGGTGGGTGCAATTCTGTGCTCGTTCATGAATCCAAACAGAGCACACATTTCTCTCCAGTACTGTTTGTCTTTGGAGAAAAAGCAGAGTACAGTTAAAAGCACTAAGTCAGTAAGAATATTAACAGATGCTGGTGTGGGTTTGAAAAGAGCAGAATAATGCAAAATTTCAAAGTGCTCCCATGTTAATGCAGCTGGGTTAGACCACGGAAATCCCACAGATCCCAGAGAATTCCCAGAGGATAATGCAGAACTGGGATTTCCATATGTTGCTTTTAAAAAACAATCCAAGTATTTCAGAGCCTTACCTGAAACATGTCTGTATCTTTGTCGTGAATATATTCTACTATAACTGTCTGGCTTCTGGATAACGTGAAAGAGATACTGTGATGACCTTTCGAGCTGATTGCCTGGTGAATAAAAAAAGAAAAAAAAGAGGTCTATTACAGACAAAAATATTGTAATCAAATTCATTTTGCTACACAAACACCTTTGCTATGATCAGGAAAGCAGTGTATCGTAACATGTTATTACAAGGATGGGTAAACACATACAATAGGATTTCTTGGTTTGTTTTTAATGTAAAACCCCAAGCTGAACTTCTTTGTTTCTAGTTCAGAAATACCCAATACTTACCATTTTTACAGTCTAGGCTCCAAACACCTTTTTTTCTCTGACATTTTATTCAATTCCTAACCCTTGCAGCAACTTGTACCCTAGGAAAGACTTGGAGTTGAGGGAGTTTTGGCTTGTTTGTTTTTGAAGCAAGTGACCAACAGAACTGATTTCCAGTTAAAAGCCAGGATTTCAGGGATATCATTACTGTTAAGTACATTTCTGGTTATATCAGAAAAAGCCCAGCAATTTTATGTAAGTGGTGACAAAGCCCAAACACTTTCCATGTGTTTTTGCTCATTAAAGGGTATTTCTCAGTACCTGTCAAAGCAAACTGGTGTCTATAGATACGGATTTACCATCAAAGACTAATCAGTATTTCAGTATTTAAAACAAGGGAAGAAGAGGACAGCTCCTGTTTTCTGCTTTATCTTGCCAAGACTGAGGGAAATGAGCTGAGAAACTGAATCTCTTGACTAACAGGGAAATAGATGTGAATACAAAGGTCCATATAATCACACACAATTCTGGAAGGTAATGACTGTTACTGCTCAGAAAACACTTTGCAGACACTTAAGCAATGAATTAATAGGTTAATTAAAGCTTTCTCCAGTTTTCAGCTAAGGGGATAATTTTCTCCAAGAGGTTCTCTCACTTGCTCCATTTCTTCATATTGCTTTTCACCTACAGAATTCACGGACAGGGATGATTAAACTAAACAACTGAATATATTCTACTCATCTGCCTGCCATCTCTCACAAAAGCCTAAATTATGCCAAAGCTACATCAATTATTGAACAAATCATTAAAAATCCTTCTGAATGCTGGAGGTATTAAAAACATCAATGTGCATACTAAAAGCCTACTAAGGGTTAGCAAGAGCATTTGACATTAAGAGAGAGAGAATTATTGAAAACACATAATGGAAGAATTGTTTTTTTTGCAAACCTCATGCATTTACAACGGCAGAGACTGCTTTTCCAACATGCCTCTTGCTGGAGGCTCTAGCACCTGGTCTAGTGGAAAGTGGCCTTGCCCATGGCAGAGGAGTGGAACTGGATAATTTTTAAATTCCCTTCCCACCAAACCATTCCATGATCAGGCAAGAGGACCTTTCCCACTACTTTTTTTCTGCAATAAAGCTTTCAACAAAACTTGAAGATAAAGTCTAGGTGTTGTAGCAGCTGAAAAGCGACGTAAACACACTTGGTAACCAGCAATAGGCAGATTCTGAATTTCCCAGATTATTTAGAGCGTTTTGTAGTAACCACTACACTGGCACCCAGTATGTTGCAAGAATAAATGGCACCAAGATGCAATTTGGATGAAGTCATAAACACTGTGACCTGCCAGGACACTGAGCTGTGGTTTGGTCTGAAAAGTTTTTCCTCTATGCCTGTTTGACAGCTAAGAAAGGGACCTCAAGCCCTGGGCAGGTCTCAGGTGTTCCTAGAATATAAAAGAAATTAAGTGATAATCAGAAGACCCTTAACAC
>VZRM01002338.1:330134-383735 GCA_013397955.1 Grantiella picta | reverse complement strand
CCCCAAGCTGAACTTCTTTGTTTCTAGTTCAGAAATGCCCAATACTTACCATTTTTACAGTCTAGGCTCCAAACACCTTTTTTTCTCTGACATTTCATTCAATTCCTAACCCTTGCAGCAACTTGTACCCTAGGAAAGACTTGGAGTTGAGGGAGTTTTGGCTTGTTTGTTTTTGAAGCAAGTGACCAACAGAACTGATTTCCAGTTAAAAGCCAGGATTTCAGGGATATCATTACTGTTAAGT
This sequence comes from Grantiella picta, assembly GCA_013397955.1. NCBI lineage: Eukaryota > Metazoa > Chordata > Aves > Passeriformes > Meliphagidae > Grantiella > Grantiella picta. The sequence goes on along the minus strand of VZRM01002338.1, from coordinate 383,491 downwards.
ACATTTCTGGTTATATCAGAAAAAGCCCAGTAATTTTATGTAAGTGGTGACAAAGCCCAAACACTTTCCATGTGTTTTTGCTCATTAAAGGGTATTTCTCAGTACCTGTCAAAGCAAACTGGTGTCTATAGATACGGATTTAGCATCAAAGACTAATCAGTATTTCAGTATTTAAAACAAGACAAGAAGAGGACAGCTCCTATTTTCTGCTTTATCTTACCAAGACTGAGGGAAATCAGCTGAGAAACTGAATCTCTTGGCTAACAGGGAAATAGATGTAAATATAAAGGTCCATATAATCACACACAATTCTGGAAGGTAATGACTGTTACTGCTCAGAAAACACTTTGCAGACACTTAAGCAATGAATTAATAGGTTAATTAAAGCTTTCTCCAGTTTTCAGCTAAGGGGATAATTTTCTCCAAGAGGTTCTCTCACTTGCTCCATTTCTTCATATTGCTTTTCACCTACAGAATTCACGGACAGGGATGATTAAACTAAACAACTGAATATATTCTACTCATCTGCCTGCCATCTCTCACAAAAGCCTAAATTATGCCAAAGCTACATCAATTATTGAACAAATCATTAAAAATCCTTCTGAATGCTGGAGGTATTAAAAACATCTATGTGCATACTAAAAGCCTACTAAGGGTTAGCAAGAGCATTTGACATTAAGAGAGAGAGAATTATTGAAAACACATAATGGAAGAATTGTTTTTTTGCAAACCTCATGCATTTACAACGGCAGAGACTGCTTTTCCAACATGCCTCTTGCTGGAGGCTCTAGCACCTGGTCTAGTGGAAAGTGGCCTTGCCCATGGCAGAGGAGTGGAACTGGATAATTTTTAAATTCCCTTCCCACCAAACCATTCCATGATCAGGCAAGAGGACCTTTCCCACTACTTTTTTTCTGCAATAAAGCTTTCAACAAAACTTGAAGATAAAGTCTAGGTGTTGTAGCAGCTGAAAAGCGACGTAAACACACTTGGTAACCAGCAATAGGCAGATTCTGAATTTCCCAGATTATTTAGAGCGTTTTGTAGTAACCACTACACTGGCACCCAGTATGTTGCAAGAATAAATGGCACCAAGATGCAATTTGGATGAAGTCATAAACACTGTGACCTGCCAGGACACTGAGCTGTGGTTTGGTCTGAAAAGTTTTTCCTCTATGCCTGTTTGACAGCTAAGAAAGGGACCTCAAGCCCTGGGCAGGTCTCAGGTGTTCCTAGAATATAAAAGAAATTAAGTGATAATCAGAAGACCCTTAACACCCTAAATTTCAAACTTAATAATACCGCAATAATCAGTTTATAACCATATTATCAGATCTCACCATTTCAAACATCAGAAAGCAATAGCTTTTACACACAAGATCTCACTCATTTCCACAAAACTGGGATACAACAGAGGACAAGCTGTCAAGGTGACAATCCTGGCTGCAGCTCTGTGCAGCACTGACCACCAGCAAGCAGGCAAAATGCCCAGGCAGGGATGTGTGCCCCAAGCTCATGCTCCTGTCAGACAGGCTGCCGGATCAAATGGAAGCTTTGGTGAGATCCCAGGCTGAAAATTTTAAGGCCTGACGGAAAAAACAAGGAGGGAAATACGAGGACTTCCTGAATTACTGAGTAAGGTCGTGCCCTACGCCTACAGAGTGCTCAGATATATTAATAATACTGACCAGGGTCAGTGTGTCCTCTCAAATTCCAGGGTAGGACATAATCTCCTTCTTTTCTGTGTGTTCTCCTTTCCCCTCCCAACTTTTCTTCCTCATCTACTTCCCCTCCCTCTTTGTTTTCCACTATTTATACCCAGTTATTTTCAGTGAAGAAACGCTACACTTAATTTCCTGGAATTGTGTAATCGGTTTTTGGAAAAAGCCAAGAACATTATGAGAAATGTTTCAAATTGTGTGCTTTCACAGCCTGCTCAGCACCAACAGTTGCTCCAATTCAAAAACACTTTGCAGGCATTTTAAGTGCTGGTCACAAAGCAATTGGCCACTTCCAAGAAAAAAAAAAACCAAACAAAACCAAAAGTAACAGTATTTTAGGAACTATACAAAACAGTGGAATTATCCTAATAAAACACTGTTGTGAGTGGAATGCAGACACAGGCAAAATTATGACGGATTTTGACTGCCTGAGGTACTACAGATCCACACTTCCACAACTCTCAAAGGAGCCTGAAGACTGATTGCACCAAACCCCTTAAATCTGGTTTGCAGCAACCAAAATAGTGAGTTTGCCTTTTTCCTGCTTCTAGCATTCCAATTTCCAGCCCGTTTTTCCTGTCAGCAGGATTGGCCCCTCAAACCCCTTGATGCTGTCACATAACTGCCCTGGTGGAGCAACTGAAGTCGTGAGAAAAGCCCTGACTCCCTCAAGAATTACAGCTGCTTCACAAGTTCTGGCAGATAAATTCAGAGTTTCAGGCTGGACAACACCATGTCCACCTTCCAGGCAGGAAATAGGACGAGGAAGAACAAGAACCTTGCACTGAACTTTACCTCTGTCTCTTCACCTCAACCCCAAGGCTGCCAAGATCCACCAGAGTAATAATGGGTATTTTCAAAGCTTTTTCTTAGAATCCACTAAGCTTTTGAGTGAATTGAATTGTAGAATCATTTGAGTTCTAAAATACCTTTAAGATCATCAAATCCGACCACAAATCCGAGGATTGTGGTTTCACCTGAGTGGCCATGGAAGAGAAATCTCCCTTCAGGCACTTCCAGCATTTTGGGCTCTTTTACTCTTCCCTGAGCTTCCTTTCAGCAGTTTGCTCTTATCTTCCAGGCTTTTAAAGGTTTAATGAAAATTATCAATTGAACAGAAGAAAAAACAACCTGAATTAGTTTCCAACAGTTACAAATGCTGGAAAAACCTTCCTAACATCCACAGCCTGAGCCTACCAAGCCAACCCAAACCATGTGGCTCCAGGCTGGCCACAGCACATCCCACCTCCTGCCCAGCAGGAATGCTGGGGGGAAGACAAAGGCGGGATGAATTCAGCTGCCAAGATCAAGAAACTCCTTTTGGAGGAAACAGAGAGCAAAGTGGAGATGAACTGAGAAAAACCCTGGAGAGGAACAGGGGGAACAAAAAACAGCAGCAAGAGATTTTTCCAGAGTAATTCCACTGTGAATTTGGACATCCACAGTGGGGCAACAGAAGATTAAAAAACACAAACACCAGACAAAAGTAATAAGGGAATCCTGATGTGCCAAATTCTATGTGGTATGAAGGGACAGATTTCCCCAGCACCTTTCCAAGGCAGAGCTTGTGTTTGCACAGCAATCCATCCCTCTCCATGGGGTTTTCCAGATGGAGGCTCCAAGCCTCACTGTGTGTTGAGCCAGTTAAGCTGAGCAGGAAGATTCCTCCCCATTGCTCAAGGCAAACCCCACAGCTCCCCTCACTACCTCAAGATTTGTGTTCCAGTGACTTTGGGTTAAAACTGCCCTATTTAATCAGAGAGTGAAGGGAGAGGGCCCATGACCTCACTCCCACAATAACACAGCCTAAGCAAATATTCTCTATTTTTTTTTTTTATTTTTCAACTTTGCTAGAAGCTCAGATTTCCAGTTATATCCTTCCTGCTGGCTGGAATTACACTTGGCCTCGGTTTCTCCCCTGCCTCCTTACACACACTTTTTCATTCTTGCTCCTTTTCTCTCCGTTTTGAGAACAAAACCTCGTTCCAGCACTTTGCCCTCACAATCAAAGCAGCAGCTAAAGGCTACGACTTACAAATCTGTCAGGTCTCAGAGGAGCCAAGATCAAACAGAGATCAAACAGAGCCTGCTTTCCCAGCAGCAACACTGCAACTCTGCCAGCCCCTGAATATCTCAGTCCATCTGAATTCTTTGCTCTCCACTCACTCCCCTGGAAAGGTGGATGCTATCAGTTCTATAATCATTTCAAGAAATGAGAAAAGAGAATTCCCTCACCCCACATAAAATCACCTCATAGATAAAGGGAATAAGAATATCTAAGGGTTATATTTAAAACCAGTGTTTCTCAGTGCAAAGATACAGAAAAAGGAGGGAACAAAACTAAAACTTAACAGATCTTCACCAGATTATCCCCAAAAGCAGAGATAGCTCTTTAGTCAGATTTTCCACCTCTGTCTCCTACACTGAATTCTCGTCTTTCCTCAGCCAGATGTTCCCTACCCAGGATCATGTCCTGGTGTGGCACAGCAAAGCCCTGCACACTGACAGGGCTGCTCGCTCCCCTCAGTCACCTCCAGCCCCAGAGTTCAACAACAGGTCAGGAGCTCAGGGCACGATTACATCAACTTAACACTATTAAGTCAACCCTTCCGTGTCAGGAGCGTGTCAATGAACTACAGAAGCAGATCCCAAAATTCTCAGAGCCTTTAGGCTGGTGCTTGCAAAGCTTGCGGGGAACAAGTCTAATCCACTTCTAGAAATAGAGATTTTATTGCTTCCTCCTGGCTTGCAAACCATGTTTCCAAGGAATGAAAAAAAAAACCAAAAAAAAAACCTCTGCATTTGGAAATTTAAAATTAGCCATTCCCTTGTGCCAGGTGAGCTCCCCAAAGATGGCAAGAGGGACTTAACGTTATTATGGTCACCAACTCTTGGGCACTATAGCAGAAATGAAAGCTAAAATCCACTAAGAAAGAGGCAGATGTCTCACAGGAAAGGCTGCTTCATCAGAATAGGAGTTTTAGTTTAGTTAATTAGGTTGGATTAGGACAATAAAATGATTTATGGGAACACTTTAGTTTTCTTTGTTGGTAGTCAGGCTGACCGACACCACAGTGACGTGTTTAAAATTAATGACAGCAGAGCCTTCATGAGTTAAATGCTTTCGGACTTGGCTGCAGGCCTTCCATTGCTTTTATAAAAAGAGAACACAAGAAACACTCAGGGACGTCAGACAAAAGATCTTGCAACTTAAAAGGAAGCTTTAGCCAGCAAGGAAGGAAGCCTTCAAAAGTGAAGAACACATCCCATTTCCACTGGATTTTTGGACAGACTGACTGCCAGAGCCAGCAGACTCTGAGGTATCGTAAGACAACACAACAAAAGCTCATGAGCATGAGCCACTGATATTTTACCCACATCAGAAAAGTGTGTCCACTTGGAAAGTTTCCCAGCAAATGAAGACAAATGCCAATTCATATAACATTAGCTAAAGACTGTTTGCAGTCTTACTCTGTCTCAACTTAAGCCTATCAGTAATTGCCCAGAATTACTGCTTCTCTAACACTACATTTCAATGCATTTACACTGACCTCTGCCTACTGATACAGCTATTATATATACACTGTAATTTTCCTACAGCCTTCTGCAAAGAAAGACATTATTATGGAAACCTTATGAGTTTCATGTAGGAGAGGCTGAAATATCTGTACCAACCAGAACCACTGCCCAGCTCTTTAACTCTGCATCTGCCTCCTGCACAGCTCTATACAAGCCAATTCTTCCATATTTTTCCCTTTCCTTATAAACAAACGTCTACATTACAACTGCAACAACATCTATGCAGTCATTTCTGAAACACCAAATCTTGACACCTTGTCTGTCTCTAATACTTCAGCTGTCAATATACTTTTGACAGCTAAACGAGTGTTAGGAAATAGCCAAAAAAAGACCAAGAGCCAGGAACTGCATGTAGGGAAGGAAATGTGCCACCATAAAGAAATTAAATTTTGTCACTCTGAAACGACCTACATGTGGCAGTGTCTGCAGTCCCTGGCACAATGAACAACTTGAAACATGCAAATGACAGGTCACCCACCCCACTTCAATTTACTGACTGCAGATCACCCCCCAAACTCAAGGCTCAGTGACTACACAGCAACAAAGTCAGCAGAGTGTGGTTTATTTACACTTCATGATTTTACGGCTTTTGAAGGACTCACAGGTTTGTTCTGTGCACCCTCTCCTGCTGAGGCTGGAGGCTGGAGGGGGCAGAAGGGACAGCACATTTGTCTCAAGCACACATCAAAGCCATCTGCTCCAAGTGCACATGTGGGGTTGTGTGCTGCCACTCGAGCAACTCCCCATTAATCAACTCAACAGGCAGATGTTAAACCATTTTCTCCATTTGCTGAATCTGTGTTGTTTCAGACAACCAGCCAACACCACACACAGCCTCCAGAGAGGCAGCTTCAAAACATGCTATTCCCTAATTCTCTGGTTGGGTACTGCAACAAGGAAGGAGGCAGAAATGTAAGTTTTCCTAGATAAGCTACTGTAAAGCTATGTCAGGCCTGATAAGACACTTGGCTGTACTTTGCTTTTCCAGAGAAGAATGTAGAGTAAGCTACTCCTCAAACAAAAGTGAGTATTCAAAACATCTTCAAAATGCACAGTGGAGTTGGTGAAATTGCACAGATTGAAGTTAGGGGTCCAAACCATCATTTTTGCAGAGGCTGACTAGACCAGAGTCCTACCTCCTACCTAGGACTCCTGACCATCTCTGGCCAAGCAATCCAAGTTGTTTCCCATAAGTAAAAGCAGCTCGAAGTAGACACCAGTTTATACCAACAGGCACCAACTTCATGATGCAGTAGCTCAGTAGCTGCTTTGTAAATCACCAACTTTGGTGCTTGTGAAGGAGGACTTTACAGCATCAACCTGTGAATCATTTTCCTTCCAATCTCACCTTTTCACTTTTCTAACCTTAAAATCTTTCTTCCCTCCTTTCATTTTCTTCTGTTCATAGTCAGCAACATTATACTACAACTGATCCCTCATCCATCTTTGAAATCATCTGTATTTTTCCTCCTTTAGTCAACTCTCTGAATTTTCTCCCCCAAGCAGACCAGAGCTAGAGACACATCAGAGGCATCACAAGAAGATGCAGCAGTGTTAGATACATCAACTCTCCAAAGCATAAATCATCCTTCCCAAAATCCTGCTCTGGACACATTAGTGCCCACTGTGTGCCCACATTAGTGCACATTGCTGTGCTGTTCTGTCACAGCTGCTCTGCAGTTGTCTGCTGGGAATCTGTGTTGAGGACTCATTTCACCTGCTTTGGAGACTCAGGAGACATTTCTGGTTTTCATTGTCCTATGCAGAGTTTCATCTGTTTGATAGGAGACCTTAAGTGTTGTTGTATCAGACTGTCACGTGCATATCTCTGGAAGTTTTGCATTTTTTTTTATTGGCAGTCAACAATAACTTATCCATACTAAAAAAAGTCCCACTACTTCCCATTTATTCAAGCAGAGATTCTTTTCATTGTCTCAACTGATCACTACAGATTATATGGGGATCCCCCACTGTATTTACAGGTTAGATTTCCATATACCTGTCAATACAGATTACAACCAAATTATTAAAATAATCTTCAGGACACCAGTGAGACCTTCCCTGATGTGTGACTTTCTGGAAAGCAAAACTTTTGACCCCAAAACTCCTGGCATTAATTCCCTAAGGGTAGGATTTCTCTGGGAAAACTACAAGCCTATAGATTTCAACATGAAGGCATAAACATGATTTTGTCACTGCAGCTGGATCACATCCCCAAAACTCTTGACACACCCACAAAAATATCAGTAATTAGAGGAGGATGCAACAGTGTTCGTAACTGAACACTCTGGTGCCAAGAGTCTACAATTCATTTATACACATCAGGAACAAAAGCAGCAGATGCCTGGCTACACTCATGTATTTGGGTATGCCAAGCACACAAAATAGCCACAAATTAGAATCCTTAACTAAAAACCAGACAAAAAAAAATACAGCGATAAAGTCCCCTCAAGGGCTTCTATCAATACACAGACTGAAAGATTTGTACACTCGGCTCATCAGCAGTGAATGCTTCTGTGAATCAAAGCACCCCTGAGCACCAAGCTGTGCCTGCCTGCCAAAGGAGAGCACATAACAACACCAGGAGAAGCTGCAGATCATTCCACAGCTCCCTGAAACTATAAACTGCATCTGACACGAGTCAGTTTTACATTAAGACAGCCAAAGACTCTCCAGACAGTTACCTTAACAGACCTATTAAGCAGCTGCACAAAACTCTCTCAAGAGGGGGGGAAAAAAAAGCAAATTCCTCTTGCCAAAAAGCCATTCAGTGCTTCTAGAAAGCAGTTACATTTTATAGAGCCCATGAAGGGACAGAAGCTGCTTTCTAGAAATCACACTATAGAATTTTGTCCTGAGAGAAGGCACTCTTTGACAGAACAAACCCAAAAGCAATCAGGGTCTTTTTACTGGTCTGGGATTCCTACAGGAACTGCAGCAAGTAATTGCAAAATGGACTTTGTGGCAATTTCCTCTGTGGAGACTTTCAACAACAACAACAAAAAAATATTCTGTAGAATAGTTCAACTGGTGCTTGAACCAAGTTTAACTATTCTTGACAGAAGCTCTTGGGAAAAGTAAGTTAAGCCCACCTTTCAAACAGAACATCCTTACTGCAAGAGAGTTTTGAAGGCAGAAGGCACATGACAGGTAAAGCTGTAGGATTTGTCTCCTACAGGGATGAAAGGGATGATCTGACCTCTCAGTTCACTGTCACAAGTAAATAGCCCAAATCTCTCATGTGGAAGAATACCACTTCGGGTTTCTTTAGTCCCACAACACACAGTGAACACAGTATTTCTAACCTTTCCAGTTCTCATTCATACACATTACCAAGCATCTGCCTGTGCAAAGTTCAGAGCTTACTCACAATCCTTATACACAACTTAGTGTATTTAAAAACACACACACTCTGAACTGTGTTTAACTGAGCTACTTAAGTGATTTAAGTCAACAAGATAATACATTAAACAGCAGTCAGAATTAAATCCTGATTTACGTGCTGCACGGGATTTGAAAAATCAACTTGCTAACAAGTGGGAAGCAAGGAGCTTTCCTCACCACATGTGCAGTTGCCAAGCTCATTTCAAAATGTAAGTGACTGTAAACCCCTCTGGTGCTGTCTCTGAAGCTGTGCAGAACTGAAAACAAGGCTGTCCCCGATTCCCAAACCTTTTTAAATTATCCAAGGGAGAAAAAAAAAAAAATCTCTGCAGCCAGGAGATGTCACGGCTCTGGGAGCATGAGGGACCCAGCAGTGCCTCTCCATCTGGCAAATTGAGGAGGACAGTAAGAAAGCAACAATTTACAAACTCCATTCTAAGTCGCTCACCAGAACTACAACAAAGTGCTTACAACCATATTTAGGATTCATTTATCACAGAATGTTTTGTCCCTGAGCGTTATTCCAAAAATGTTACTGTCCAAGCTACCAGGAGGTTCACAAAACACAATCAACATCAGTACAGGGAGGTTCAGCTGAAAGCCACACATTTTAACTTCAGCATCTTTGTGTATTTACTAAACTTCAGCGTAAAATAATGGATTGGGGGAAATTTCAGTATCAACAGCACACTACTGAGCAAAGCAAGCACAACAGAAGTGTCTGAGAGCACTTGAGCCAAAATACAGGTCATGTCTGCCACTAAAAAGCTTTGATATCAGTGTGGAGCCAAAAAGAACTTTTACAGGAGAGTCCAACACAAACAGTCCCTGTTGTAAATGTGCCACATCCTCAGCCCCTGTGCCCAGAGCAGAGGGCTCTGCCTCATGGTTTATAAAATCACGGAATTGTTTAGTTACATTTCAAACCCCAGGGTGTGAAAAGGCGAGCAAAGGGCAATTAACAGCCGGGGAAATTCAAGTCTGCAGACAGGCGTTTGACAGAGCAGCCACATCTGCTTCACTCCCATCAGATAAAGACCACCACAGCCCATTACTATTCTGAGTTGGTAGCAAAATCCCTCCCTTTATAGCTTCGGAATGGAATAAATTTAGCTTACTTTAGATTGTACTGAAGGATATTCTGCAGCCCAATTCCCAGTGTTCAGAGAAAGTAATTAGAGGATTAGTCGCCTCTACTGGTCTCCATTCCTGTTATTTTCATTGTGTTCTCAAATTCGAATCTTCTGTCCTTTTTCAGTAAGATTGATAGAGACAGAGGAGAGGAAGGGAAATTTATTTCCCTAAAATTTAAATCTATCTTGCTAGCTTAAAAATTCAAGCCGCAAAGATTCGTTTTAAAATTTATGATCCTGGAATTTGGGTTTAGCAGGCTGTGCTAGATGCATCCACATCAGGAAATTACCACTTATCTTTTCTGCAGTTTATTAAAATTTAAAGCAAGCTTTACAGGCAACTTGCTTTCTATTCATATGTAATGTCAGATAAGAGAACAGCTCATCAGAAGCTCTGCACTTCACACAACATGATTTTACCACTGATATGACCTGCTTTGCCCCTCTCCAGAACAGGCTGTCTCAGACTGAAGCACAGCAGAACTCCATCTCATATTAACACATTTTTCCCCAATGTACCTTCAGTAGTAAGACCCAAATTATCTGAACACACACACAGTCAAAAAAAAGATTCTTTTAAAAATAAAAAAGGTAGAGCACAAGATTAGAGGTGCAGGAGCAAAATTACAGGATATGTCACTATTTCTATGAAAAATACAGAATCCAGTGGTGGATGGGATTTGGGGCTTTATATTGAATGAAACAGACACTGAGAAACAATATTAAATAATGACACAATGCACTTAGCAGGCCCACAGTGTAAATAAGGCACAGTTATAATTAGGGTTATAGAATATCCAGTGCTTCCTAGGATAAAGCAGCCCACATTTATGTGGAGAACAGGCTTATGAAATTACATACAGCAAAAAGCACTTCAAGGACCCTTTTTTCCCCCACAGCATGCCTGGCTAGGAGTTCTTTACATAAAAATTAATTGTGTTTCCCCGTATTAACTGATTTAAAGCACGTTTTTGATTTGGTGTCTTAAACTACTTGATTTCTTCACTCAGTTATTGGAGCCAGGTTTTAACAAGCAGGAAAATCTTTGCTGCCTTGATTCTTCTCGTGGCAGAGCTTTGACTCCCAGTGTCATGACAGTTCAGGGTATTTAGCAAACAGCACTACCAGGCTGCCCACAATAAAGATGATAAATGCATTCAATATTATTGCTTAATTCAAGGAAAATCCATGCATTCACATGCATGTTCCTGAGAGCTTTAATAGCAGTATTTGACATGTGTCAAACCACTTCACCCTCCACAATTTTACGGGTTTACTGAGAGCAGGACTTGGAACAGCATTACACATTTCTCATCCAGCTCAAGAGATCATTGCTTACTCACCCATCATTTTTAAGATGGAGATAAGAAGAAAAAAAGTTTCCCTTCTGCAACTCTCTGCCAAAACCCCCATTTTGACTTTCCAGAGAGCTTCCCCATAAATCCCAGAATCATTTAATCATTTCCACTGTCCCTTTCCTCTGCACTCACCCTCATCTCCAAACTCACCTGCCCTTCACGTTCTCTTGGCCAAATATCTAACAACAGTTGTCACATGATTTGGAAAACATGTATTCCATATATAAAATTAAAAACACTGACATCACAAGGCTTTGGGTGGAACGTAAGCCAAATTCCTGTGCACTTCTGGAATACCTGGATGGTACCCAGAGGTATCCCCAAGACATTGCGCAAATGGCAGTGAAGTCAGCCGTGGGTGAGTGAATTAAAAATGTTTGCCCCTTGGAGCTAACACCGTCTACAAATAAATTATCAAATCATCTAACGCAGGCAGTAGAAAAATCATGAGTCGTCTTTATTTTAAATAAACAGCAGTGGCTGCGAAGATCAAATTGCAAGAATTCTGCCACCACTCTGCTGAGCTACGAAGGTAATTTAAGAATAGTAAACGTGGGAATCTACACAGAAATCAATTGATTCTTTCACAAGGTATGAACTGTAAAGCTACAAAACCCAGCAGGAAGCCTAATTAAAGACAACAGATGAAAATGGTAATCCAGATCAAATGCCAGATAAAAAAACCACAATTAAGAGCTTACATATTTTTAGAGCAAATATAATAAATGGAAATCCAAAAAGATAATCTCTTCAAAGTCAATATAAATGAAGAGTATATTCAAATTCACATTTAATATAATTATAACTGAAAAAACTTACCCATTTTCTAACAACCACCCAAAGAGCTGGTACAGATTCACTGATCCTTAAAAACAAGAACTTAATAGCACAGCAATGCTGAAGAAATGCAGACCACAGAGTGCAGTGCCAACATAAAAATTCTTTTTGCATACAAATTTTACACAAATAGTTGGCTTGACTTAAAGAATTCCTTTCAGAAAACTGCAGCAGAACTTCTCTGGAGTTCTATGAACATAGAAGGAAGGGTTTGAGTGTCTCAATAACTGAATGTACTCCCCACCTGCAGCATGACTTGCTCAGTATATCTTGTCCTATCAAAACATTCATTTTTGCATTGACCTTCCAACATTTTATTAAATCTCTGGGATAATGACATGTATTCTTTAACAAGCAAGGTAATATGTAGAAAATATTTCACAACTAAAAAGTGTTTTATTCAGCTACATTAACCTATCCTACTCTCTCAACCTCTACTATTATTATTAATACAGCTATTACATGTAATAGGGAATTCAGAACACCTTTTATCACAGTATCTCATTTTGACCTTTTCATTTCTGTACGTGGCAACTGATGTAAAATTATTTCCACTTAAGAGATTTGCCCTCTGACTGTTAAGTCAGGTCAGGGACAGTGGATAACAGGGATTTAAAATGATGGCATGGAAGCTGTAAACCAAAATTTGTGGTTGATTATAAACTACATTTTATATTCCATACAGCATCATTCCAAATTTACAATTCCCCAGACGAAATATAAACTCGAGTTTGAGGCTTTTTGGTATTGGATTTTGTTGTTGAGCCTCTGTAAGAGTAGCAAATAATCCCTTAAATCTCACATCTGCTTTGCCTAATGAAGCACCAGGAACAAAAGGAGCTGAGAGGGTTTTCCCTGCATCCATGAAGGCACAGAGCTCTCAGCCCCTTCCCTGCAGACGGAGCTGAGCAACAAATCACATATGGGCTGTAAAGATGGTATCTTCCTTTAATCTTCCCAGACTAACACTTCCCAGGTTTGGTTTTTTTTCCCCTCACCTTATGTACACAGAGACTGTCCTCTCACTAGAAGTACCATCATTTTCTACACCAAAAAAAGAAAAAGAAAAAAAAAGGCTCCATTTTGGCATTTACTCACAAACAGCCCTAATTTGTTTTTACAACAGCCATTACCCTCCCATTTCACACACTGCACACAGTGACTACTACAGCACACAGGAATATTTTCAATCATTCTCATAACCCTGCAGTTACTGGGATAGAAACTCACCTCACCCTCCACCCAGACCCTAAAGACAACACCGAACACCTGCTTCAGAATAATCAAATACTTTTGCACACTTAATATTTTCTCCAAAAGAGCACTTACAGAAATGGTAACTTACATTTTTTAAATTCTGAATCATTTAATCAAGTTAAATTTCCCCCATAGCAGATATTTTCCAAAGTCGTGCCATTGTCCCCCATATTGGTTTAAGTGGCTAAGAGATTTCAACCTCCTTCATGCTAATTTGATTTCATCAATAAATTAAGTGTAAATACATTAAATTAAAAGCAAACCAGACTTCTTCAAAGAGCTTCAGCTTTCATAGAGCACGTGAAAATATCTAAGCAGTTGCTGGAGTTCAGAAGCAAATTTGTGAGGCACTTTCTGCCAGTTTCTTGGGTAGCTGTGGGGAGTTAACTTGTGGAATAGCTCATTTAAGCTGCCAGTTTTCATTTGCTGCTATACCAGGCAAAGTCCCTCCATTCCCTCCTTCAAATCAGTTTTGCTACTCCTGTTTGAATCCTCTCCAGTATTTCAGAATCCTTCTGAACACTTGACAGCAGAGCTGCACAAGACTGGTTAATGCAACCTCCTCAACACAGACTGTTCAATTCCACAATTCCCTGCTCATCCCAGCCCAGAAATCCATTACATTTTTACCAGTTGGAGACAACTCTGGTTTCCAAGGCACAGCTCCTGCTGCAATAGCTATAGGCCCCAGTAAAACTCCCCAAATATTTCACTTTGCTAGTACTTTGGTTATAGTTAATTACTACTAATATGTTTTGTCTTTTTTTAAACCCGTATCACCAAGCCATCCAGACAGATCCATGCAGCTGTTTCATTTTATTTACTCTTCTGACACTTGAACTGCTACCAATTTTGTCAAATGAAGTTTGTAGGGTTTGTTATTTGGAGTTTCCTCTGTTGTTTTTTAGTTTTCTTTCATGTGATGCATTTAATGCTGGAAAATTGCTTACGACTATGGAATCCCATCAGTAACCAGCTCAGGAATTTAAATTTCACAAACAATTTACCAGGATTTAAATTAATTAATAGCCAGCTGATAACGGCGAAGATAGCATCACCTAAAGCTCCTTTCCATTTCCCTATTTTTGACTTTCATAGCAGTGCTCTGCAGCACGGAATCCCCACCCTGCACACGGATCTGGTCCCTCATTATCCCATTTACTCTCCCAGCTCTTAGAGCCCCATTAAAGCTCTTCAGGAATTCCCCACTGCTCTCACTCCAGCAATCAATTACGGAGCCAGCGGGTGCTCTCGCCCTCTCTCTTTAGCCACTTAGGATCCTTGGGAACGCTCTCATTTAGAAAATGGTTTTTCCAGGAAGTCCTCAATTTACCAGGACTCACCTTACAACCCTGCAGTGAGCAGACACCTGCTGTTCTGCTGTTTTCCCCAAGTACAGGAGACAAATGCGTGCAGAGGGATGAAAAGGCACCGGAGAGGTGCTGGGTAAGCTTGGCCATGCCCACATCTTTGGGAAAGGCACAGCCAGGCTCCCTCCTGCTCCCAGCAAACTCTGAGAATGCATCATTACAGGAAAGGGATCCAATCTAGCCCAAATGGATGAGGAACTGATCATGGCATTTAGGACTCCTCTCTCCTGAACAGGAGGGTAAATAGGTGAGAATTCCCCACTCCTCCTTACTGTTTCCTCACACACTTGCTCAAAGTGTCTTTTATTACACCAACATCTCATTTACACTCAGCAAGTCACAGAAATGTCAGATTCCTTACATTATCATGCAGGCAAGCAAGGAATTCCTGGCACTAGAAGCTGCTAAATAGGTTTCTCCCACTTGCTGCTTACCGCACTCACCGCAGACTTTTCACGTGGGTGCTCTACCTTGTCTTCAACCTCAGGGGCAAATCCCACTTGCAGAATGTTGGGGTCATCCTTCATAAAATCCGGCTTCCACTGAAATGCAACAGAAAAATGCACAACACCAGAGCATTTAATTCTCACTGGTCTTGGTACATTTTTTTTCCCCTTCTCCTTGCTGAGAAAGCCAGGATTTGCATCCTGCCCAATCTATATATTGACATACTCTCTTTGAAGTAAAATATTTTGAATAGACCTCTCCACATCACCACTATTTCTAAAAATAAATATTGAACAATAGCGAACGCTCACTCTCCAGGCACAGAGCACTGCGAATTGCAGGTAGCTACTTAAGTACATTCTTTTCAAAATACTATAGACATTCCCTTAACAAGGAGTTATAAATGCATGAATAAACTATTCAGTTTCCCCGACTTGCAGGGGAAAGATATCACTGTGGAAAAAGAACTGTGTCCTACTAAAACACATAAGCAAAAAAAAGAGCATTTATCTGTTAAAAAAATTATTTAAAGCATCTTGAAATATCAGGTGTGCAACAGAGACAATTTTCTGCAGTGGAAAAGTGTAAATGTAAGACAGTTTTTGTGTCCGTAACAAAATATATCTTCATTACAGTCTTGTGCTGCCACTCAAGCCTCAGCTTTGATAGCTAAAACTGTCAAATTAAAGGAGGTTTAAGTGCTATGAAAAGACAAAGCACTACCTGAAGAAGGAAATGTTACTATGAAGTGTAACTAACGGTCTGGAGGCTCTGAAGTATTAAGTACTTGCCCTCAGGGTTGGATCAGCCAACCTAAAACTTCAGGAAAGCCTGCTTAAACCTACACTAGTCCATCATGAAATTGTTGTTAAGAGCGTGAGGCTTTAAGAGTTAGAGCATTACGTGCCTGTCAAATTACATTAAGCAATATTAGGAACAGAGCAGTTTAAAGCTGTTTTGGGGCTGGAAGTGTCCCTGTCTTTGGCTGATAGCAGTGGAGGAGCTGATGCAGCAGAACTGTCGATACTTTCACCACATCACTATCAAACGAGTTGGTTTCAATACTACAAGGTCTGTCTGAACTTGCANAAAAAAAAAAAAAAAGGGCAGTTAAATGTTCCATCAGCAGGGATGAAATATTACACACACAGAAAATAATAATTTGTTGTGTCTGTTGAATGCTGAACTTCACCTTGCCGGGACACGGCAGCAGGGAGAGAGGAGCTGCTGTAATGAAGCCCCACGGGAGTACAAAGATAGAGATAATTGCAGCTTTGTCTCACTGCACATCAACCTGACTAACTTCTGTTAGGAAGTTCAAACACCGTTTCACTAATTAATTCAAGATTTTTATTTTTAGCGAAAAACAAACAAAAAACCCACACGGCACTTATGGGGAAGGCATTCAGGGAAGAACAATGCGCTGGAGTTGTAAGAACAAAAGGCAGACATTCCTCCTGCAGGAAAAAAGCTGAGTTGTTACTATGAGGCTTCTCCAGTGCAAACACTCCAGGAGAAATGAGCTGAGATTCTGTCCTGACCAGGAAAGATTAATTTTATTTGTGACACCGGGAGATGACACATCAGCGCTGTGCTGCCAGACACACAGAGCAGTGACTGACACTTTCTGCTCAGACTGGCTTCCAAGGAAAATAATAATAGTTTTGAGGAACCCATAGCTATGAAAGAACAGCATGTATCCTACATTTTTCCCTTCAGTGGCAAAAGGCCTCGGTACCAAGGAAAGTATCAAGAGAGCGGAAGAGTTTGAAGTGTAACATGTAATTTTGAGTGCTTGTCTCTGTGCATCTCACTCAGCAAAGCAGGAAAAGTACTGATTTTCAGTAAAGCTGAAAGAGGTGATCTAGTGTAACTAATATTCTAATTACAGAATCATGCCTCTTAGGCCAGGATTCCCCTTCACAGAAACATGAACAAACAGCACTGCAACAAAATCTTACCATTTCCTGCTTTACAAAGTTAAGATGTGTTTATTCATAAAGATTCAAAACTAGGAGTCCGTGAAGATTTTAGGATTTAAGCCAGAACCATTAGGGCTTTGAACTACTTTCATTAACATAGGCATTCAAAACAAATGATTAAGAGATGAATTTGTAGTTCTGCATTTCAGATTATTAAAAATCTTAAAAATATTATTTTTATATGGAATATTCTGTCAATACATCCCCTCCATTCTGTCGCTGCACGCCCACAATTTGCGTTCAGAGACCAGCAAAGAAACTCACTGTGGCAAAAACAAGGTTCTCATTTTGCCAGCTCAAGAGAGAAGAAATAAAAATCAAATGTTACCAACACGGAGCGACAGATCAACACAGTGAAAGTGTGATTGTTACGAAGGAAAACTGGGACACATCAAATCTCACAATTCCTGAGCACACTGCACTATTTTTACTTTATGTGTATTCCAGCAGGAGCAAGGCTCTACACCAGTAGTGAGTGCTAAGCACAGTGCATACATGTTTTATATATTAAATGCAAAATGAGAAGGAAAATTCTCTTTTAAAGCCCCACAAGTACAGTTTTAACATTTTTCTTTCCAAAAAGAAAATGTTCAGCAATGTTTTCCTAAAAAGCTCAAAGGCATCTCACTGATAGGCTAACCAGAAAAAACCAAAGTCTAGATTCCTGGTGTCCCTCACTTCCCAGGGACAAAAGAGCAGAGGAGCAGCACAAGTCAGTGGCAGGAGATGGTAGGTGTGATGAGGAAAAAAAACCAGCAGGATTTGAACCCAGCCTTTCAAAACAATTCAATAAATCAAACACCCACTTCTTCACACTCTATTATTGCTGCATTTATAAGATGTACAGGAGGTGATACATAAGGGGAAGAAGACAGCACAAGCTTCTGTATCAGTTTGTATCCACATTAAATGTCATTCTCTCATAGAAAGTTCATATTAATACATTCTTCCACACCTATATCACAGCCTGACTCTACTATGTCAATTACTTAGGAGTTCAATCCAAGCCCTTCAGCCCCAGTTTTTGATGCTTTAAAACCTTGGCAAAATTGGAACTAGAATCCCAACCCAACAATTTTGCAGCAACTCACCCAGAACACCACATCAGAGAGCAAGTCTCACTGTTCACACAGACAACCAACCCATCTGCCACTTGACAGGCAAAGGCAACCTGCCTCAGACAGGTATCAATCTCAGTTTCTGCCGAAAGCACTTTAATGTAACCACAATCTCTATTTTCAAGGCAAGGTGTTTTCCCCCCAATGTGAAGCAAAACATACTCTCACTATAAGAAATCATTAATAGAGAACTAGCATGGTCATGAATTAGATTAATACAGAACTGCTGATGCCAAAACATTTAGCACATTTTTGGCCTTTCCACTTTGCATGCCATTTCTTGCTATTGAAAGTTATCTCAGTGAATTCCAAAGGTGAATCTTATTCCACTTCAAGTCTTCCATGAGCCTGCATGAAAAAGCATTTAATCATCATTACCCTGGCTAAAGTTAGCAGGCACTAAATAAATGGATTTAAAAGCAGTGAATGCTTCATGAGAAATGGCTGTAACTGTAAATTTCATGCCCACCCAATAGTTTGTAAGTCTTCTTTAACACTTGTCATCTATTTCAGCAACAAGAGGAACATGGTGTCCAGATCAATGCATAAACAAACAAAAAAAGAAAAACTAAAGCAAACACAGAAGCAGCAAACCATCATGGTAAATTATGTGCAGGCTTTGGCCAGTCTGATGAGACTGTGAGTGCATAGTATTTGAATGAAGAGGATTTCTGTTTTAAAGAAAGTCTACTTTTTATCTTCCCTGTTCTTCAACTACACATTGATACAGAACAGGAAAAAAGTTATACAAGTGATAAAGAAGAGACATTATGTACCTCTAACAAGGGTCCAAAGTGCTCTCCCCTTCCTGTTAATCAAGCCTGAGAAACACAAGACTGAGATAATCCTGGAACACTGGGCAGGCTGAGTAGATATAATCTGTGTATCTGTGATTTATGAACTTTTACTGGTGCTAAGAACACATTTCACAAGTAGGCAAGTGAAAGCTGGGAAAGTACTGCTAAAAGACAGCCTGTGCACAGTTTATACACAATTAACAAATGATTCTGGGTATGACATTTCCTTGAAGACAACTTCCTTGACTTCGAAACAAAGAGTATCTGAATCTTGGCAGGAGTACAAATATGACTCTGCAGACACTCGAGGTTTTGGCAGAAAAATGACTGAAGGACAACAGATTACATGAGGCTCCCAAGATGTCAAAGCACACAAACTGGCTCGAGTTCCTTCTGGAGTGACCTTCAGCCAGGGTTATATCAGCAACTAAGATACCAAAACTGGTATGACCTTCTGGACACATCTGGGTAGTGGAGCCTTGATTGAATCTGTTTGCCCTAAATCAGCATGTGCTGCTCAGCTGAGCCACCCCCGAGACTCCTGTGACCCTGCAGAGCCCAAACCTGCACAGCCAGGCCTTCAGCATCTTCCCAAATGACCCAACACAGGCTCCAGTCTCAGCCTGCATTATCCTGACACTCCTTTCTCCACATGCAAGTGCTGCTGGCGCAGCTGGCAAAGCTGTCTCCACTGCATCTACCTTGAGCACTGTTGTGGGGTTTTACCTCGTGCAAAGTGCCCTATTCAGAACAAATCTAGTCAGGACTGTTACCCCTGAGCTGGGAGCAAGACTCTCTGGGAATCAGAGATCATCCAAGTCACGTTATCGCTCCAACATCAATGCTGCAGCCAAGCATTATCTGGCAAACACCGGAGCAGGATGGATTCGTGCTCCATGGAAGCTTTAACATCCACTTGTTGAGGCAACTATCACCTCTCAGCATTTGCATAGCCCCCAGTCCATCCTGGGGCAGAAGTCCTGCTTGTCACATTTCAAAATCTCCTTTTCACAGATTTGTTTGAAGCCATCAAAGCCTTGGACTGAGGAGGGTGCCTCCATACTCCTGTTTCAAAGTGATTTAGTGTTTTTAAGGCTACATGAGGTAACTCACTGCCACCAAGTAATAATCAATTACTACTCCAGCCTGGAAGAACCTCAGTGCATTCATACTGCCACACTGTATGAAGGTGTTCCCTCTTATCACGCCGTATTTGGTATGAACATCAAGATTTTTATTTACCATTATGACTAAATTTTAATCAGAGGTTTTTCTACACAAAATTTCTCAGCAGTCAGAGAAAAAAATCAGAGCTCTACCTCTACATTTAGCAAGTACATCTTCATCTGGAGCTTAAAAAAAGGTTCCTCAGTAAGAGATCCGTTTTTATAGTGATACTGTTTTTACAGTGATACTCTCAACCTCAGCAGTATTTGCTACTACAGTGCAAAGATACCAAGAGACAACATTAAATAAGCAAGATATTTTTAACCAAGGAAACCAGAGTTAGAGAGTTAGTTCCCAGCAATAGGCAAGATCATAACACAGGGATATTTTAAGACATTTTAGCATGGGCTGTCTCTCGCACAAAATTGCAAACATTTTGTTTTGACTTACGCAGTTTATTTATTACACTCAAGCAGCAACAGAGTCAATTTTTGTGACAAAACACCAAACAGAAAGCTTTGAGGGGGAGGGATGAGTTAGGGAGAACGCTTTGTGTGCTTTTACAAGTTTTGCAATCCAGCCTTCCAAGGCCAGCTTTTCTCTGGGAACAAACTGGGAGCAGCTGCCCATGCTGAAGCAAGGTCAGCTTTGCTCCTCCCTGCCTCCCACCTGGACCACCAAGGCACTGCCTCACTGCTGACCTCCAGCAGCAGAAGATTCTTTGGTGAGCTGAAAAAGGGAGACAGACGTGTGGAAAACCAAATGCTAATGTAGAGGTAACAGGGAGAAGGGAAAAAGTTCTGCATGTTTTACACACTAGCCTATTGTCTGAGGTTCATAGTGGTAAATGTCATTATAGGAAGGCTACAAGTCAAAGGTAATCCACAAAGCCTCCCCAAAGTTCCTTTCAGATCCCCTTCCAGCTTTTGTGCATTTGCAGTCACTGTCCTATTCAATACTTCCTCCGTACCTTTGTAAAAAATTCAATACTAGTAAGGTCTGTATATATAAAGTACAGTGCCTCAAAGGTGCAAACTACAGAAATCAACCCATAACCAGTAAAGGGTTTTTCTGATCGTTCACACCGCTTTTTTGCATTTATGCAGTACAGAAAAAGTTTTGCTTTAATAACACTCACGAAAGTGTTAAACTCTAAAACCTCAAGCACCAAAAAGCACCTCTCCCTCATCTTCTCTCAACCATATGATCTCTTTAATTACCTCTTCTGGAATTCTGGACTCAGGAGGAGGCTGTATGTTAAACAGATGCACAGCCAAAATACTGTGAAGGCAAGAGCTTCAAAGAGAGAGGTTGGTTGGTATCTGTGTGATCAGCTTAGGTCAACCCAACCAGCCAGGGACTTTTTTAGGTGGCTGAACTACACAGCTGGGAGAAGTTCACCAAACCTTTGGCAGAGATGGGGAGCTGCTAGTCCCACAAATTTAGTTGTATCAATATGAGAAGACAACCCAATTCATTCAAGAATGCACAAACCTTATAAAGAAAGGGAGAGAAAAGGTGGAATAAGCTCATTCAGCTGAAATAAAGCTTCAGCAACAGCACTGCTTAGGAAGAGAACTGTTTGGGTAAGGGAGCAGAAGCTCTAATCCTCAGAGGCTGTAACCCCCTACCCAAAGAACAACTTCCACAGAGTTTCCCAAAGAGCTGGAGAGCAAGCTAGCTTCTACAGGTTCAGAAATTCCCTCATCATTCAGGGTGTAAATGTGCATGCTCTGGTCCCACAAAGTCCAGATTCTCAGAAGTCATCTGATAAAACAAAAGAAAGCATCTCTTCAGTAAAAACATCTCTGGGATTTGAGGTTAGCAATAAAACCCAGAAATCTGCCTTGCTGTAGAGCAAGTATAAAACGTGGTTTGTCTCTCTAGCAAAGTTCCATATTCTTTTCAGATTCCCTTGCTCAAAAACACCCCTAACCAACACTGATCAGAACTGTTTAAGACACAAGAGTTATCCAAGCTGCAAACTGGGAGTGCTTTGTCATCTAAGCCTTCGATCAGCTGTGAAATCTGGGACGAGAAACAGACTTGTGCAGCTACAGCCCCTGGAGCCAGAGTTTCTTTGGCCACATGACATTCATGAAAGAAAACTAAACACACATAAATCAAACCTGTACTTGCTTCCCCTTTTCTTACCCTGGGGTAGGGCAAAAGAGAAAGAACAGTGTCTCTCAGTATCTTAAACTTAAAAAACAGGAGAGGCTCCCAGGAAAATCTCTGGGACCACAAAAGTGGTAGTTGTTGTCAATGTCCAAGGCTGAGAGTGCAACACTTCAGGAAGACCCCAGTCTGAGACAGATCCCTGTTCAGACACTGGCCTTGTTCTCAGTGAAATGCCAGGCCACAGACCCTAGAGTGAGAGATCCTGGAGAATGTGCAATCCTGAGCTCAGTGCACCAAGTGCAGTTTTCCAGGTGGACTGGGAGTGATACCTCTCCCTGCTTGCTGCTACCAAAAAGCAGAGAAGAAAGCATCCATCATTCCTTTGCTGTGGTGAACTCAGTAGAGGAGAGATCCCTCAGAGCTGGGGGAACACAGAGCACTGAACAACCCAGCAAGCTGGCAATGCTGGGCCTTTGATGAGCTTCCTCAAGTCAAAGTGATAGGCATCTGCTGCTACTGAAATTAGAAGGCCAAAGCATAGATTACCACAAGCATTATCTCACAGCAGGCATCTGCAGAGTCCAGAACTTCCTGAAGTACTGGCAGAATCACTGTGGACAATTTCAATGCAAGTCTGTACAGAACACATGCAGTCTTCCACAGAGGTCACCTGAGTACAAGCTCTGATGTAGGTCCATTGGCTGGGCTCGTTTGTTTTCATGGAAGGACACCTCATGGATGATTTTAAAAAAAAAAAATTATCTTGTAGAGGCAAAGCCACAGCGCTGAAGAATTCTGAATTGCTTTGAGTGCCAGAGAATTTCTGCACACAGAGCTGAGAGCTTGGAGCATTCAGCAAATGAAGGATCACCATAAGCACTTTGCTGGGGATACATCCCTTCAAAAGAGATTATCAGGATAAAGTATTCCCTGCTTTCTCCTAAAATATTTGTGAGGTCTTTGGTGTTTGAATAGGAACAAACCAGCAGGATCCCAAAACAAAGTAAATCTACATCTAAAAGAAAGCATAAACATGGCTCAGACAAGAGACCTACAGAGAGGGAAGAGGAATCTTTGAATGTCACAAGAGAGTCACCCCTCTTAGTTCTTCTCTTGGCAAACAGTTAACATTACTCATTTTACAGATGGAGTCATAAGAGACTCCCAAGAAGAGAAATATTTAGATTTTGTTCTTTCCATCAACGAAATCTCCAAGCACTCTGGAAAACAAGTATTTTCTAATTTGTAAAACAGGACTAGCAGCTGTTTGTTTCTTTGAAAGGTTGCTGTTGGCCCATGATGCTTCCAATTGCTTTCTGTGTTTTCAAAATAATTGCCCCTCTCAACAAAGCCTTGGAGCAGAGAAGTCTCATCTCCTCTTTGATGCAGTTCCAACTCCCCTGTTCCAGGAGAGCAATTCCATACTGCTCTGACTGAGAACACACTACCTGACTTTTCCAAAACACAATGTTCCATCCATTTAAGACAATCTTGTTTGGACATTAGCTTGAGATAACAGGGAGAGTACATCCATCATCAGCTGCGTGTTCCCCTTGTCATGGAATTTTCTTTTGAGCATGAAACAACCTAAATACAGAAGAGGAATTGCTGTATTACAGATGCTGACAGTCCCAGACTCTAATAGTTGTATGTAAGCCCCTGCAGTCAGGCTGTTCCCAACTGTGCTCCAGCACAGCCCACCCAAACTCCTGGAACATCACAGCAGGTCTTCATCACTTTTTAATACTCTGAAGAGAATCTCCCTCAGTAATGCCAACTTGCAGGGTGAGTTATCCCCAACAGCAAGTCCAAAAGGCAGGACCACCACACAAGGCAGAAACAGCATGCTCAGTCTGTTTGGCTTCATTTGAACCAAAACCACCTTGGGAAGTTTTCCTGATTTTTAGGAAGCTAGGAGCAGCCCAGCTCTCAGGAGACATTCACTTCTAAGAGCAGATCCATTCCAGCCAGTTCAGAGTCCAGACAGAATAAATATGAAACAGGGCAGAGCTTCACCACTACAGCTGGTGGTCCAAAATTTCCACTCTGAATTCTGGGGAACGACGCAGGAACCAGTCAAGCTGGAACAAGACAGTTTTAAACAAGCCATGCTACATTAAGCTCAAGCTGTGAAATTTTTATCTTCCAGTGAAACAAGTGGCTCGGCCGTCTCCAGTACAAATCCTAGTTGTTGCTTTTCCCATGGCACAAACAGTCGAGGACATTCCATGACGGGCAGCAAGATTTGCAGTGTCTGACCTGCTGCTACAGCATTTAAACCTCAGCTGAGATCCAGCCTCTCCTTTCCCTAGTTCTGCATTATCACAAAGCCAAACCCCTCAAGTTATTTCTGACATGGTCAAGGAAGCTGCAAAGTGACAGATCCTGCACAGCAGTGGTTCCACAGCCTGGCTCCCTGCAGGAAGCCAAGGGGAAGCGTATGAGGAAATGAAATGTTCCCGAGTTTCTTGACACCAGCCCTGGTGATCATTGCATCTTCCTCTGATTTCAAAGGGCACCCACATTCAAGTAGAATCTGCTCTAAAATATGGATTTCGAGCAGATGTAGTTTAAAGAGAGTTTACAAGGAAAGTGTTTTTTGATCTTTTTTTAATCCACTGAAGGGAGAGCATGAAAACAAAAAGCAACATTAAGTCATAAAAAAATAATTGTTGTAGACCTCAGCAATTTTTAATTCCCTTTCCTTCACTAAACATCTGGGTTTTGTTAGAAAACGCTATAAAATTATTTTCCAAAACCTTTGACATGCATTCTGCTCAGTAGGACCCAAAAGCTCAGGAAGGAGGGTTTCAAACCAAGTAAGAGATGTTATTTATTAAGCCCTACCAGTGAAATTGGTGTAACCATTTTCTCCTGCCTAACCATTCCCTGCTATTTGCAAGGGCACAGGGACAGGGAGTTAGCATGTTAAGATGATGCACATTTAATAGAGGAAAAGGACATTACACCAAGGAAACTATTATTCAAGCAGACTCAGTCTGATGAGCCAAGAAAAAGCTGCCTCTGCATAACCCAGGGCTCTCGAGACACCTATGCGATTAAGTTACTTCAGAACAAATTAGTGCTCCATGAACTGATTAGACCATAAATAAGCCCAATAGGAAAGAGAGAAGGCACTGACAGACACAGCATCCTCCCGACAGCAGCTGAGCTCTACAGCTCTCCTTCAGAATGAGCACCAAAAAGCTGTCAGTGCCAAAAGGATTTGTGGCCTTTTTACTCCCAATTCAAAGGACGTCAAAGCAGATGCAGTATCTACAGTAGATAACTAATCACAAGAATCCTATACTTTCATTTTCTCTCGTCACTCAAAGCACAAATTGCAGCTCTCTCCCCGACCTAATAATTATTCGTATGGCTGCGTTTTGTTCTTCTCCAGCAGCAGCAGGAAACTTGATTGGAGCTGCAGGAACCCAGCCAGTGACTATCCAAGCTGCTGTTGTGATAGCACAAAGCAGAAGCCAACTCGGCAGGTAATTGGACTTGGAAGTCAGAGAGATCTTCTGCAGTCGGCTTGAAATAGTAATTTCATAGGGGAGAAAATAGGTTGTCTTTATCTACCACAGGTTACTGAAGGAAAACTTTGATCCTAAGAAAGACAGGCATAATAAATACCTAGACACACCACCATAAAAAGGTATTAAAGGAGGGGTTTTTCAAGTCTGCAGCAATTTAAAAGGCATTTGGAATCTTTTCTGGAGTCCCTGTTACACATGCAATCACTTAGGAAAGCACAACATTCCCTTGTTAGAAAGGAGTGCTTCCAGTGCTCAGCAGTTATATTCTCTTGCCCACTGACTTAATACTTTGGAAGATCTCAATTATCCACACTAAGATGGGAATTCAGTCATGCTTCCAGAGTATTCCTAGGGAATCCTGGAGTGCTACTGTCAACAATTCCTGCTTCGCAATGCCATATTCAAGTAATTCAAATGTACATGAAGCCCTTTCTTCGTTTCTCTAAACTTCATACCCATGGAAATAATTCCAAAGCATCATAAACATACAGAGAAATCTAAATGCTTGCAGAGACAAAGTCATGGGGGATTCTGTGATCAGAGTGTTATGAAAGCCTCCCATATCCCTCCCAAAACTCAGTCAACTCCAATTCAGCATCCCATCATTCCCAGGTGATTATTCTGAAAAAACCTTTTATCCCACTGTCACTTGAAGTTCAGCACTTAGTGGAAAATTTCTGCCCAAGTAAAGCCTGTAATCATTTCAGACACGTTTCAGACTGGAGTTTCACAGCATTAAATATTGTGCATGAAAAAAACAGTTAACACTATTCAACCAAATGAAATACACATTACAATTGACTTCTGACTTTGTTAAACCACTCCAACTGTTTAAAAATAAAATTCACCAACCCTAACTATATTATGATGAGCTAACAGCAATCTTACATCTCTATGAGTTTGGTAGTTAGAGGAAGGTTTTCCCAAATTCTGTGATCATGACTGATAAACCTTCCTCTTCACCATGAGACCTAAGTCTGTGCAAGGAATGGCCTCTCCTGTGATGCGATGGTTTTGAAAAAAACTCTCTAATCCAGCAAAGGGGATTATTAAAATCTTCAGAAAGATCCGTACTCAGTTAATGAAGACTCGCAGTCCCCCACACACCAAACACTACCCCAGACATGTCCACACAGACAAACTCAGGACAGCAGAAGACTTTTAAGTTCTTCCTTCCAGTAAAACCAGTTTTGACAATGCTTGAAAAATTCTGTCTCAGATGGTCTGATTTTTGTAAAATAGGGGACACTAGAAAACTTCCTGAATGGTGCCTAAGCACAGAGTTAATAAAATAGGTTATAAAGTCAAGTGCATAATTTTAAAGAGATGCCCCTGTATTTTAACAATGACAACGCTGGAAAAACTTGAGACTTATTACCCTATGGAGTGCTTTCCCCCCAAATACAGCCACATACCCTCAGAAGGCCAAACGTTTCTGATTTTCCTTCAGCACCTCAGAAGACAGAGTAGCAAAAAACAAGTGCTCAGTGGGAAAAACAAAAGGCAGTGATTCATATGCAATTAGCTCAGCTAAATTTACTACTGAAGCCATTGCTACTCCAGCTGTCCTTGACACCTGCACAGCAGGGACAATGGAACATGACAAGCATCCTCTTACCAGCTACTGCAGTTTTCAGGCTGACACACTAACTTCAAATTGGTGACAGCCACAGTTCTTGAGCTGCTGCATTAATGCAATCAGCACAAACCCTGCCTTGCACCCTAGTCAAGCCTCTGTTTGTCAAGAGACAAAACCAATGGAGTCAGGGCTTCTCCCACCTCTGCTAAATCCACCACCCAAAAAGCATCAGTAGTCTAAACACTGCACATGCCGTTTTACTCACAGATTCATTTTACAGTGACAGACAAGCAGAACAAAACAGAAAATTGGTATCTGGAAAGTTAAAATGAAGGATGTAAAGGGAGGAAAATTGTTAATATCCTGTGCAGCACTAGTTTCTGCTGTCTCATCTTCCTTAAATACAAGTTAGACTGAAAGACTGAAAACACAACTAAACTTTTGAGGTCAAGTTGCACATTATTTTCTAAGAATCAAGCAGCCCACTCTTTATTAGCCTATGTTTCTTCAATCAATTACACAAGAAACAATTCCTAGTAAAACAATTCAGGCTGTGGTGCCTAAGAAGTAAGAAAAGCTGATGACAGCATCTCAAAAATGTAAGTGTCCTTTCTGTGCATGGGAAGAGTACTTGCTGAGAGCCACTGCACCACTGTTCTGGCACACATCCACCAGCCCTGCCCCAGCCAGCAGCAAAAATACACAAAAGCTCTTCTCTAAGGGTTCAGAGAAAGTGCAAAATACATTCAACTTGACACATCTACCTGAATCCAAATGCTCACAGGACAGGCTTGAATGTTCCAGGCCCTCTGCTATCTTTATAAGGGCACTAATTGTACAGCACACATATTTTATCTGCACTACAATAACACCACGGATGAACACTAACCAGATTCCTTGTGGTGTCTGTCAGGTGTTTAAACATTTTGCAACTCAAATGCTGAAATACTATCTGCAGTCTAAAAGCTTAAGATTATCCAGTGAGAAGATGTGTGTATTTCCATCCCCTATGTAAAACACATTTTTTTCCCGTTTGTTGCATTTTAAGCAACAGACTAGCGTTACCAACATATACTATAGGTCTGTTCTGAAGGTTGATTTCATCAGGAAGATTTAACTCACAAAAGCTTTCATTTTGATAACAGAAACATTGAAAAATATTTACTGTAACTTTTAATCCAGAAGACTCTCCATTTATCTGCAGCAGGCAAGCCCTACACAATGTTCAAAGAGAACAAGCTCTGGTAGTGTGTATTTTGATAAGTTTAGGCATATACTGTGTATGGTGTGTACTGGAAAAGAAAACATAATCCCATACT
This sequence comes from Grantiella picta, assembly GCA_013397955.1. Lineage (NCBI taxonomy): Eukaryota > Metazoa > Chordata > Aves > Passeriformes > Meliphagidae > Grantiella > Grantiella picta. The sequence goes on along the minus strand of VZRM01002338.1, from coordinate 354,783 downwards.
ATGTATTAAACAACATTCTTCTCTTGGTCCAAGGCAGACAACACATTTCTGAGAATGCTGTAGGTCCTCTCCCTCTCCCAAGGGGTATTTCAGTGAGGTACATCTTGTGCAAACCATCCTCTTGTGAGTGCCACAACAGAGTTTGGCCCAAACTTTACTCACTTCTTGCTTATAAGAGAAAAGCTTTGAGAGGAGAGATAGGAAGATCTAACCTAAAAATATCACTAAAAATACTTTTTGTGTTTTTATCACCTGACTACTGTATGGCTCAGATAAAACAGTCAGCACTGACAGCCAGCTTTCTGAACAGGGGCAGGAAGGTTGGATTATCTCACACCTGAGCTTACGGAGTATTTTAAACAGGTAACTGGATTAAAGTTATATAACCCAGAAAGAAAATCTACTGTAGCCTCTTCATTAAACAAGTATATCCTACTACAACAGAATAAACCAGCAGTAATACCTGAGGTGCTCTCCACTCAGGATCATCAAACAGGATGTGCTCAGAGTCACATACCTTCGATGCTTGAGGCGTAGAGATGACATGAACAGTGCTGGGTTTAACTCCACTTGCCTTAGGTCGCTTATAAAGGGCAAATCTGCTTTTCCTGCGCCCTCTGTCACCGTTAGGGAGGGATCCATTATACCTGGAATTAAAGGAAAAAAGTTTGGAATACAGGAAAGGAGGGCGTGGTAATTCAGCCACAATATTCCAATATCATCAAATGCATGGGAAAAACAAAAGAAGTAACAACCAGGCTGTTTTGCTTCCTGAATTATGAGCATTCAAACATTCTTTACCTACCAATGGTTGAAATGTTATTCTCATTAAAAAGACAATTAACTACAAATGAAATACCGAGTTGTTCAGCCACAGAAATACTTCTCCACCTCTAGAATCAAAGGGATTTGGAAGAACAAACTCTACATCTTCACCATAATTGCAGAACCTGAGGAGTTTTAAAATGTTTTTACCCTATCACCCCTCTCCCCACATCTCATGCAGGAATGGAGGAAGAACAGGGGCAACAAAGTAATTTAGGGGCAAAACTATGTGAAAAGGAATTTTGCTCACACAGAAAGCTTTTCTAGTTGTTCCCCCCCACACATCTTTTTTTAACTTTTAATCCTAAAGGCTTTATCTGTTATTAAGGAAAGAGGATGCAAGTGTTTTTAATTTATGTGACTATCTGAAGCCTCACTAATGACTTTCTTTATCAGGTGTAACACAGGAGCCCTCGACAGTTCTTTCATCTCTCCCTGAGGACACAGACCCAATGGATTAATTATTCAGAGAAGTCTGAAGCCTCAAGGGGTCAGAGCTCCTTCCCCAGGGAAGGGATCAACTGGAAATTTCTTTGCAGTGCACAAGCATGGAATTCACCACCACCTCACCCCCAAGATTTAGGTCAGGCAGAGGCTTCTCACCACAGCACTGTCACCTGGGCCATTCCTGCTTTATTTCCTCTTCCATTCCTAATCTGCAAATTTCAGACTATTCCCCAAGAAACTACAGATGTTATTCCACTGATAAATCCCTTCTGTCTTACTGGTGAGGTCCATTCTACATTCATCTCATACATCACTCTCCTACAGTCTTTATGATTATTGCAGTCAGAAAGAGAATATCAAAAGGAGAAGCAAGAGGTGGCAATGCAGTAACCCAGAATAATTTTTTTTCTTATCGTGTGTGTGTAACTATTTGCGTTAACAGGAGAATGCACTTGAGAGCCTTCTGTCATTCTGCTAACTAGTGGGAAATGGGCAGGGGATGAAACCAAGTGGCCTCATTGCTGAGGCTCTGGAGAAAGCTCACTGCTCACTCCAGGCAAGGATCACCTGCTGTCCCACAGGGAAACAGCTCACAACTGCACAGCCACCACGTCTAAGCAGCAGGAATCCCAAATGCAAGACTGATGAATGACTGAGCACAAGCAAGAACAGATTTAAGATCCAAAAAGTCTCAATTTTCAGTACTCCAGGACTTAAAACCCGGACATTTAAAAAACGCGTATTTAATACCTGATACTAAAGCCACATAAGAAGTTGAGAGACTTTCAGCTGAACTTGTCCTCTCACTCCCATTTTCGTAGGGAATACTACTCTTTCTGGAATATTAAAGGAGTTTCCCTAAGACAGCCCAAAAACAAGAGGAGTAAATCACTACTATTTCACACCAGACCTACTTGTACCCTGAAACTTGTTATTAACCCTACTCCAGAGAAATGCAGCACAGTGGATCCTCATCACAGCAGACCAATCCCTAGAAAGATACACCAATATGTTCCACAGGCAGCTTAAACACCAGCACTTAAAATAGGAGTTATTTGATTCTCCACTTGAATCTCCCTGGGTAAATGCACATGCTTTCTTTCAAAGACTCTAGTATCAGGAATATGCCAGCAAGTTTTAACTTGCCTGAAGACAACATTCTTTCGACAAGTATTTTTATCTGAAAAACTAAAAAAGTAACAATTCCCTCAGAAATAATATAGAACTACTATATATCACCATTGCTAGCTTTATATCCCGTAATTATTAGTTTTTCTTATACTTGTGTAACTGTTAAAATCAAAGTAGTTCCACTGGAAGTTAGAAACAGGCAAGTGGGGGTTTATTGTTTGGGATTTTTTCCTCATATTCACAAAACAATTTTAACTGGGGAAGAGCCACTCCATTTCAGGTTTCTGTGGGATTTAATTACTTTTAAAAGAGAAATAAATAAAGCTCAAGGTTAAAAGACATCTTGAAAACTTCAAATAGGAAGAAAATACAAGCAAAGTGAAGGTTGAACTCATTCATCCTGATTAGCACTGACAAATTTTCATGAAGGTTTTCCTTGAGCCCATTTCTGAATTTCCTTTCCACAAAAGGCAAAGAGGAATTGAGTGGTAGTTTTATGATTTGTTATGCTTTAATTACAGACCTGTAAGTTTTATTTTGATCCCAGAACGAGCTGGGACAATTCCTAGGCATACACCTGTGTTTTTTGGGGGGAGGAGGGTGTGAGAAGTTGCGTCTTTCCACAGCCAGCAGACACCTTCATTTTTCCTAAGCCAAGCCTCTCAACTTGTTCCCCACAAAGCAATGCTCCCCATGGCACTGCAGCCACACCTTTCCTTCCCTTCCCACCACCTGAACAAGCTCCATGCCCAGTGACCCGGCAGTAATGCCCTAATTGCTCCCTCCCACCCTCTCTCCCTGCTCCTGAGGCAGCAGCCCCGCAGCCTTAACCCATCCCTGCCTTTCCAACAGGAGCTGTCCCACAGGACACAGCAGGATTCAGCATCCAGGAGGAGGAATGGCTGCCCACACCTTGCTGAGTCAGTTTTTCGAAGCACAGGCACAAGGAACCGCAACAAAACCTGCCCTCTCCTCTCCATTGCTCTCAGCTCTTCCACTGAGCAGTAACAGGATGGAATCACACATGGAGAAGGGACAAGGATTGACACCACAAACTCCCCATCGCCAAACACTTCCTCTCATAAAGCCTCTCAACAATCACGAGCCATTTCCCTTCTTTCTCGCTCCACTCTTGCTCCAGGATCAGCTCATGGATCAGCACCCGACTTTCTGCTTCACAGGAAGGCCAGTACTACCAAAAGAACCTGCAGCTGAAATTCTCCTTCACCCCATCAAAAAGCCTGGAACAAATGTTGTTTCCAACTAATAAACTAGGGAAAAAAATCAATTTCATGGAGATGGAACAATCATTTCTGAGAGCACCCTGACTATATGTGGATCTATGGGGCACTCTGGAAGTTCTCCAGATGTTCATCAGACCAACATGTGGAAGGATCAGTCCTACACTTTTTCCAGATGCTTCTCAGTGACAGCAGCCCTGGGACAAGCTGCATTATGAAACCTCCTGGGATAATTATCTCAGTTGATAGCACTATTCCTTGCAAATAAGGGAGTGGTGCTGGCATAGGCTATGGGCACCATAATTATCAAAGCCAGTTTCCTACAGATTTACATCAAACACTTGAAGAGTTTGGTATACAATGAACTGCAAACTCCAATTAAGCTTTTCCCATGGTTGGATATGTAATGAAAGCCTCTCCTCTGCCTGGATTCGTGGCTGTCTGGAGAGCAAGACCACACATGCTCTGTCTCACAGTCCACTGGGGCAAGTTCCTACTTTCTACAAGTCTTGTACTACTTGTACTACTACTACAAGTACTTGTCTACTTCTGAGATCAGCAACAAGCTTTGAACTATTTGTCAGACGGCTTGTTACACAAGCTTTTTTGGTTTATGTTTATTTTGGTTTTGTTTGTTTTTTTTTTAAAATCCAGCCTAGACAGTGGCAAAGAATAAATGACACCTCTGTTATTTGGCACAAGAGCTCTAAATCTTGACCTACACCTTGGAAAGTTTGACTTCAACTCAAGGAAGGCATCCTTGAAATTAAGGTCTCTGCTAGCTGACATAGAAAATGCTGCATGTAGCTGATCTTTTTTGCAATGCTATCAAAATACAAGCCATCGTAAAATGTAAATACTTCTCCATATCTATGCAAACCACCTCCCAAAAGACTACAAACTGAACAACTCCTAATTTTCAGCAGTAATATTTCCCCTGGACAAAAAGGAGCAATTTTACTTTGCTTTCCTTGTTTATTACTAACAGATGTAAGGCACACCTCGTCATTCTTGGATGAAAACCATCCCAAATGACAGACTTGGCTATAAACAGATGAGATGCTGCAGTTCAGTTGTTTCCAAAGCTCTAGTGAGTCAAACAGCACATCGTTGCTCACTAAACAATAAAGCTACAGAAGTGGAGTCAGACTTGAGTAAATCTTCCCTTGTAAGTACATTTTGATCCCATATTTGGTATAATTCTGTAGTACATATTCCACACATACCAAAACTCAGTTTGTGCTTACACTGGATTTTTACCATCCCTCAACCAGTGTGGACCCACAGTGCTGCCAAAAGCAGCAGTCTCACCTTTTGTTTGTTAATTAGTTCCCGCTGCTTCTCTCTCCTTGGTTCACATGAAGAGGAAGCAAAACTAGATTTAAATTCAGTTTTGAAACCACACTCCTCACTCTCCAGCCCACTGCAAAGCCACAGAAGATCAGCAGCATAGAAAACAGCACAGAGAGCAGGAGAGAATCCCTTGGAAGTGCTGTGAGCCTAACAGCTATCATGACATCCACAACATATGAAGGCTAAAGATATATTATTCACCTTTGCAATACCCAGTCCCAGAGCTTTTCACGGCTCCACACGCAAGTCCTGACTAGCCTGAAAACCCTCTGCTGCTGAAGCATCCAACACTCGCTCTCTTGAACACACATTAAAAGAGGAAAAAGTCACATGTTTATAGTTTACAGAGAAACACAAACAGAAAGCTTCAACACAGGCAACACTGACAACAAAATAAGTGTATTTGTGTCTCCTGTTATATAATGTCACTGCCAGTACTTCGTAGTCTTTACACCCTCTCCCCTTGTATCAACCTCAACAATTAATTTTGTATCTAGAAATATTTCAGCAAAAGAATGGCTAAGGATTTCCTTTTTAAAAAAAGGCAAGAATTATTTCAAATACATTTTTCTGCATCAGAGCTTCAGAAAACAAGCAGTTGCTGTCTGCCAGTTATCTGAAAATTTCAGTGAAACAGAACAGTGAAGTTATTCTCTGACTTAATCTCATGAGGAAGAGTTGCCAAATACCAAAAGCAAAGCTAAGGAGTACTTCTGTACCAACAGGATACTCCTGGTTCATTTCCTCCTTTGAACTGTGCTCTCTGTGCTGTATCAGTGTCACAGATATCAACTCAATATGAATTTAAATCTAAGCTTGTCTCCAGCTGATTACATGCATCAATGTCTGTCCCAGAAGCAGCAGAGGTACTGCTAATCCCATTCCTGTCGGGGAGTTTTGGCACTGAACTCAGGACTGCTCCTTCAACAGTGGAGTGCTTCACAGATGACTACAGCAGATTGCAACCAACACCTTGAATGCTGAAGTTTCTTGGAGGCTGGAAGGAGGACTCTGTTTCATCCTTGTTGTCCTCATCCCCAGAAAATCCACAAGCCTTGACTGACCAGAAGGTTCTCTTCTGTCTTCCCAAGGTGCCCTTTCCCCACTGCTTCACATGGACCTCCAACAAAATGTACCTCTGGCTGCTTCCAGACCACAGAGTGACAGAAAACAGAGCTGGCAGAGGAACTTGCTCCATCCCCAACCTGGTACAGTCGATCCATGACCAGTTTCAGCTGGCCTGGAAGATCCAGGCCTCCCCACCGTGTTTCAACATCTTTAGAGTTCAAACTTTCCCCATGCACACAGCAAGGGAGAGCCAGGTCAAGCAAGTCTCCTGCACTTCCTGCCAAATCCACCAAAGAGCTTAAACAACCTGTTCTCAGCTCATTTTCACAGCAGGCTCACGTGCTAGAAGATTAATTCCCATCAGATTTTTCTTTCTTTCTGAAGGAAAATGTTTTAAGTAGTTACAACAGCAAAACTAAAGTATTATGAAGTAGAAAGACTACAGCAATAAGCAACTCATGGATAACTAAAAGGCTTCCATCCTTTGATTAACAAAAGCCACTGATCCAAGACCTCTGGTTTATGCAACCTGGGAGGAATTCCTGAATGAAAGACAGTCCCACCTCAGACTCTGCTGGCTAAGACATCTCCATAGGCATAAATGATTCCTAATCACTACCAGTCGTACAGCTTAACCAAGCCAGTCTTCCCGCAGAGCAAGAAAATCCAAACCAACAAGTTCCAAAGTCCCAAATAATCTCATCTCTTTACCCAATTAAGAGCAATGTTTTTGCATCTGTGAACTTGATTATCCCTGAGAAAGGTATGTTGGAGTTATTAATTGTGGCTATAATCAGTTTGGGGTTTTTGTTGGTTTTTTTTTAGCTTCTGAGACAAGTGTTTGTTCTTACAACCTGCATTTGTGAAGTCATTTTACTATCATAAAACACTTTAGGAAGCATTTCCTTCTCCAGCACATTTGGAATACTTGTTAGTGATTAGCCACAAGCCTTCTCTTCCCCAGCACCAAATTTTAGTACTCCTCATTTAGTTTACTGCTACCTGTACTGTCCTCGAGCCTTCAAGAAGGCTGCAGAGATTCAGTGAAATGCAGCCTGATCTGTGCCACGATCCCAGATTTTTCAGTGAAAAGGCTGATTTGCATCACTGGCTCGTGATTAGGGGTCATTTTTAATTACTTTTCTTAGCTACCTTTCAGAAGTTGCTCCTACCGTCAGGAACCCAGCAGTGAGCTGGCCCAAAAGCCTCGCGCTACACTCACAGAGCTTTTCTGTTCACATCCAGCCAGCCCCTCTCTGATCAGAATCACAAGTATGGATTAGCTGAGCACACAGGAAAAGGTTACGCAGACCATGAAAAAAACAACAAACAAAGCTTTCAGAGGCACCTCCAGCAGATCAGATAAGCTAGAACCTACTTTCTTCCTTCACAGGGTATACAAATTAAGTAGAACCTTATCTACTGGAAACACCACAAGAAGTCACATGTGCAGTAGCTGAGGTTCTCCAGGGTGACCTTAATTTCTCCCTGTTCTGGAACAGAACTGGTCACTCCTGTGGTTTGGGGTGGAAAAGGCTATTCCTGGCTGCTGTGGCTTCTCCTGTTCTCCCCACCTCCACCCACCAAGCGATGGAAGAATCTGCTACTCTACAGGTCAGGTTAACTCACAGGCTGCCTTTTGAGCTATTCCACTGCACACATTCCCTCCACCACCTGCTGTTAGAACAATGGTAACATAAGAGTAATAAAAAATCAAGTTTGTTTCAGGGAGAATATTTACAGAAAATACAGCTGACTAATCCTCATGCATGTTTAGCTTACGTAATACAGGCACTTCAAGAAACACACACCTGATCTGTATTAACTGCAAGCTACACAAAAAGTTAAAGGATGCTCTTGGCTTGCAAATACCAAATGGATTGTGTAAGAACTGCTTTTAATCAGCTTTATTTACACCACACGTCCAGCATCCTTCAAAATTCCCAAAACTCTTGGCCATTTTGATACTGTTCCCCTCGCTGAAGGGCAGAGGAAGAAATTCTGGAGTAAGAAAATATATAAGTAGCAGAAGCAACCAATCCCCAAGTGAGGGGCACAGGAGTCAGGGCTTTATTACTCCAGCTACTCATCACGTAAGACCACTGAGATCCAGTCAGGAATATAGAAGAGGTGGTGTTTCTACTGGGCTGGGAGGAGCTTTCTGCAGGAACTTCTTATTACCCGCCTGAGTCTCACAACATAAAATACAGAAGTTATCCATGGCCATGGTATTAGCAGGGAAAAAAAAAGGTAGCAGCTTTAATAGAAAAAAGCCCCACATTCCAGATATTAAACCAATTCCAGAAGAAGTAATATGCCAGCAGAGCATTAGAATGCAAGAGGTTTTCCTTTCAGAAAACAAAGGGTAAGAGGTAAGGAAGCCTCTTCTTTCACATAATGATTTCCTTAACAATCCTTACTTCCAACATTTTACTGCTCCCCCCAGCATTCATTTAACAAGGAGGCAATTTTATTCAGTGCTTTAAGCCCATCTCCAAAGCTGTCAGCTAAAACCATTCACCGCTGCATAAAACCAGCATAGTGCACAGCAAAACACAGGCTATAAACTAACCAGGTTCATTTGAAAGCATGCTTTTTATTCCAGTTAAAAGAGCACAAGAGGTGGGCAAAGCACCATGTTCAGAGAATCCTTTTTCCAGCCCTAAACCTCTCATAGCACGGAGGAAATGCTACTCATCTGAGAAGGATCGATAATCTAGCCAAATGCCACTGGACTTTTTTGATATGGCATTTGGTTAAATACACACAGATACAAGAGAAAGAGAGATCTGACTTTCACTGCATTCAAAACAGGTCAGAAAAACACAAAATCCCATTCAAAGCAAAGTACTGTGCACACCTGGGCTTCGATGCACAGGAGGAAAGAAGAGAAGAAAGACTCTTGACCCACAAGACCAGAGGCTTAGGAACCACACAGCTTTGCTTGAAAATAATTTACAATCTGCTCTTAAACATCAGATCAAGAAAAGGCTGCAAGTTTCAAAATCGAGACAAATTAGACTTCACTGCTTGCAAGTGGATGAGAGACCTCAAAACCCACCTGCCCTGACATTCTGAACATTCTCCCAACCTATCTGTGTTTCACACGTGCTCGAAGGTGCAAAATCGAACTGTTCAAATTTTAGCCTGAGGAATGAACAGTAACAACACCATGTTACAGCTGAAATTGTGCTACATTAAACATTATGGAGAAACTACATTTCACTCAAAGGACCATTTGGGCCATTGAAAATAAAAGCACAGTCCCAACAAGTCATTTCCTAAGAAATCAAGTGCTTTCCCTAAACCCTATCGAGGACTATCTGATAGTTCACATTTTCATAAGAAAAGGTGATAGCGTTTTTATAACTCCAGTCCTCCTCCAAATACAAGCAGTTCCAATGTCATTTTTGTGATTCCACAGACAAGAAGTTTCAGGATGTCTGTCACAGCTTTTTCAAACACTCAAGCATGACAAGAATCTTCTTGGGCTGGTTTCAGTACCATTTAGCACAGAGGAAGAGAGAAAATTTACATCCATTTTGTGAATATAGGTGATCTCACCGGCAGTGCACTGAATAGAAAGTGAGGCACTCAACTGCTGCATCCTGAGCTGCAACATCCAAGTCTAATTCTATCAATTTTAACATTCCTTTTAGTTTCCCAGTCAAAAAGACAACCTTATAAATGCACAGCTCCCAGTTCAACCTCAACTGCTTAACAGAATCCCAAATATTTGCCTCAGAAACAGAAAATAAAGAATTAGGTTTCCTCCTTTGTAGCACTAGCAAGAATTGCTGCCTCTCTGAACACAGCAGTTCCTTAATATCACTGCATTATATCAGCTGCTCCATGGCACAAGCTGTCAGAGGGAAGATAATCTACTGCACTGCCTGTTCCCAGCACATTTAGAGTGGGTAAGTAAAGAGAAAAAGCAAAGAATTACCTTTCTGCCTGTGCTTGGTTATCAAGTGTGTTATGTGCCCTAAAATCCACACAGGATAAATTATGCCCAGTTTGAAAGAACTACCCAAAACCTACTGGATCAGTGTGTGGACCATAAGTACAGAGGCATCACAGCACTGCTGAAGCTGTGGGGGTTTTTTAAAAAAGTGTTAATCAACCAGAAATTAACAGTGCAGCAGTGCAGAGAACAAGACTTCAATATATCTTCTTCAGACTTAAAACACGCTGACAGCTTACTAATTCACAGCAACCTTGGGTGTTTGCTTTTATCATAATCTATAACAAAGTTAATCAGACATCTCTAGCCAGGAAAAGATTTCTGCAAAGCCATTAAGTGTTTACTGCTGATCAGCAAAATGAATTCTGATCTATGCAGCTTCATGACAGTCAGGTCTTTCAGTTTCACTCTTTCACCTACAGAATTTCGAGATTTTTCTTCCCTTAAGAGGGCTTCTCAAAAGTTACATCAAATAAACACTGACCTTTCACAGGCCTCAGAAAACACCACTTACTAAGAATGAATCAAAGCAACAGAAGTGATGAATTCTTAAAAGTTTTTTCACTTCCAAATGCTCAGAGATGCTGATCTCTAGAAGGATTTCACTACAGAGCTCCTTGAAGCACTGCTTGGACAAGAGATTCTGCACTGCAGATGGGAAGGCACCTCCTTCTCACTGAAGCACCAACAGAGTTTTATGCAAGGCAACCACACAAGGCTGTGTTTATACACAGATGCAAGCTCTGAAACTCTGAAGCCACACTGAAAGCTCTACAGCAGCAAAGTTTCCTACAGCAAAATTTTCGCTTAGCTCATTTGCAGGGCTATTCCAGCCTGCCTGCTTCTGGTTACACTCTGCAAACTGAAGTTTCATTCCAACAGATATTAAGTAATGTGCACAAGTGGCACAACGGTTCGTAGAACAGAAAACAAGTTTAAAACCACAGATAGTTCTCCCTCACATTTTTTCCTTTGGAAATCTAGCTCTTTTTCTTTGCCAACACCCACAAAGACCGACAGCATACTATTACTATTTTTGTTCACCAACTTTCAAGAAAACAAGCCACCCCATATGTTTCCCTCTATTTCTCTAGATTCCTTTGATTTTAAAGGCAAGGATGCCCTGTGGGGCAAACCAGACCAAGAAAACAAAGGATCTCTTCAAAGCCATGTTTCCCAAAGTACAGGCTGTAATATCAAACAGCATTACAGGACTTAAAAGTAGCTTTTGCAGGCCAAATGGAAATTCAGCTGTGGAAATAAAGCTCATGAGCCCAAGACTGAAATTGCAAGTGCACTGCCCAGCAAAGCATGACTGCAGGAGCTAGTTCAGAGACACAGAAATCAAGTAATTGATTGCAGCTGCCTGGTTCCAGAGATTCCCTGTTGCCCTCAAGTTTTTATACCTGACATCACTCTCCATAAGGGCACCTTGGCCATGCTGCACTGTGTTCAGCTGAAGGGGGGAGTGGTACAATGTTAAAGAGCTTTGCATCCACTGCAGTGCAAGAGGATGTGTGAGACTCAGCTTATGGCTGCGCTATCTCCTTTTTATATTGGTTTTGCAGATCTCCAAATTCTTTCCTGTCCTCCCTCGCCCAGCTAAAGGTGCTGCACGTGCATTTCAGAATATAAACCACACATACCTTGCTACTCTGTCAATGCTTTGGCATTATACCCACAGGAACATCTCTAAGGATAACCCAAAACTATCTTCCTTTTCTGCTACAGCCCTATCAAAAGCAGAGGAAAAAGAATTTGTAGAAATCTCCTGGGCTGTACCACCTTGACGGGGAGCAGAAAATAAAAATGACATCCAGAAATACTCACACCCCATCAGTCTGTTTCAGTATCTTTGTAAAACTCAGAAACAAATCTCCTGGAACTGCCCATTATAAAGGAACAAACCTGAAATCTACTGGAGAGGCATTCATGTCTGGACAAATCCCAATTTTTTCCTTTTAGAGTTTTAGCCAAGGACAAAAATCCTCCACTAGGTTATTTTATAACCACTAGGAAAAGGAGACTTCCCACATCCAGAAAATTTAAATGCTTGAGTAACACAGAATACTATTCTTAGCTCTGAACTGAGCTCATACACGAGGCAAAATATGAGGCTGCTAAACTACATGGAACATTGTTTACAATTCTCAAAGCAGTTTTAGGCTGTGTTCAAAATTACTCCTAAAAGCTGGTTTTCCAAGAAAAGACGACATTCAGAGTTATTCTCTTCTACACCCAAACCTACATCCACCCCTGAGTTACCTGGGGTAGCAGAACACTTGTGTCCATTCCCATTCACTCCAAGTTGACATCCCAACACTGTTATTACTACTGCAGGCAGCAGAGGTGAAGCAATAGTAGTGACAAGGAGAACAATGCAAAAACAAGGAGTTTCATAAGCCAGGGAACCAGCAAAGCATGATTTCCTCTGGGTACATGTCTTGCAGTTGGATTCCTTCTTTGTCTGCTGAGGTGACAGCTCCAACTGAAGCTTTTTCTCAGAGGTGAGAATCAGTCACATGGATTCCCTGATGTCTAACAAGGAGGGGGGTGGGAATCTCATTCATCTTACAGCCTCTCCTCACCAGAGCTCAAACAGCATCGGGAGGCTGCGGAATGAAATCAGTTCAGTGGCATCCTTCATTTCCAGTTACAGACTACAACCTCACCTGTCACTACACCTCTCAGTAAATCACGGCGTTATTCATCAGAGGCAGATGGAAAATGACTGGAATAGGGAGCCAGTGGTGCCAGCAGAGCTGAGGATTCACTGTCCTCCTGCAAGACACCGCCTGGACAGCCAGGAGAGTGACTGCTTCACTCCAGCTGTGGCATCACCATCCCAAATCCCATGTTGTTCTGTCCCAGCACCAGTTCCTTAAACAGCTTATCCCACACCACAAATACCAGCAGTTCTAGAGGTTACAAATAGTTATGACCATCAGTGTGAAACAGGCAAACTTCTCCAGATTTTAACCAGGATTCATTTATGCCGAGAAAAACTGCCCATCTGAACAGTCAATACCTGGACTTTTGTTCTTCCCAAAAAAACAACAAATAAGAGGAAACTAAAAGGTCTTGTCAAATTCTGTTTGCTATACCACATTTTTTAAATTTTGACAATAGCTGTCACACTGCCTAAGTCTGTACATCAAATAAAATCAATTTTTCTCCAAAAACATAGTAAAGCCTAGGAACAGAATGAGGAAGAAAATGAAATGTATGTTATCCCTAACCAGACCAGCCTTTGGATTTAATAATGACTAAGTAAACCAAAAACTGCTCACGATCACCCAGGCTCCACTTAGCTCATGCACAAGAATGGTAGCAGGAGGTGGGAGAACATCCCTTTGTACTCCTGGTTACAAAGAATGAGTTGTTTTTACAAATGAATACAATTATTTTCTGGATATTAAAGAGCATCATACATACTTATCTCTTTTAGTTCAACTCAGCTAAGTGTTTTGATCTCTTGACTTAGGCATGACAAACTGATCTTTAATGCATTTTTCAATCTCTGCACAGCACAAAGCATCCCACTTTCACCACCTGACGTATTCATAACTAATTTCATCAGTTCACAAAAGTGAGACAGCTGGCTTTTCTCAACGTTCATCTCTGCCCAAAACTTCCAAATCAGCCCATACTCCCTCTGGCTTGGGTCTGAATAGAGTCTGCAACTGGACCCCAGCCAACCCCAAATCCAGTTCCTTCCTTCCCTGCCTGGACTGACTAAAGAATACCCAGAGGTGAAAGAGCAAATCACTTTTGCCTCAAAAATCTGCTTACCCTCTAACAAAGTATCATTTTACCATTGTTTTCGCTACACCAAGAGATTTCCAGTAGGTAAAGCCATAACATAAACCAGTCTCCTCCAAGGAGCTGAAGGTGCAAACCAGCAATTCACGATCAGAGGCCAATTCCTGAGTTGAAATTAAAGTCACATTGCACATAATAAACTAAGAGGGTACATGGAGCTGGACTTAGACCCTACTAATCACTTAAACCCTGGCTTTGCTTACAGAGGGAACTGTATTTTCTGTAGTCTTCCTGCATCCTTTACATGGAAAGCTATTTGCTGGATTGCACCAGTCTCTGCATGCTGGAAACTCCAAAGTTGTAATAAAACTGGATATATGGCACTCCAGTTTTGCAGCTGGAAGTGGGATTGCACAACCAGAGAGATAAGGCACGGCAGAGCAAGCAAAGGAACTCCAGCAGTTGTGCTCGAACATGGAAAGTAAGGCACCAAACCCAAGTCAGAAGTTAAAGCTCTTTTGCTCTGACAGCAAGCAGACTGTCAAAGTAGTGGAAAAATAAAACCAGCTTATTTATCTTTCATAAGCAAAAGAAGGAACATATCTACAGCTTTTGGGAAGGCTCCATCAAAGTCTTTAAATGGGTGCAGGGACTCATTACCAAAAAGGGTAGAAAGGAACATATGGGCATTAAGAAAATATTTGTGAAAATTATGGGGAAAAATTGCAGTGCACATCCTTAAAACCAAACAAGCAGCTTATCCTGGCACCTTCAGCAAGGCATGTCACCTAGGGAACACATCTCAGCACAGTCAGTAAGACTAAAGCACTGAAGGTTCCACTGCCCACAGAGCCACGTTCCTGCCAGTGCCATCCCGAGGGCAGCTGCAGCACCAGCGGTGCTTTGAGGCATCTCTCATGTTTCAGAGTTTTCATTCTTCCAGGGAAGCCCAGCTAGAAACAAAAGTGGAGTAAAAAACCATGCGAGGCTCATCCATTTGGCTGTTGCCAAACTTCCTTCTCCAGTTTTCGCCCTGATGGAAGAAGTTACTCAGCTGCTCAGATGAACCAACACTTGCCTCCTCACAGATCTGCCCCAATACCAAATCCATTTGCTTAATTTGCCGGTAGATTTTTGGCAAAAGCCACCAAGGTACTGACAGCCCATTTAATTAAATCTTCTGGCAGAGTCAGGTAAGAGAACACTTAGGAAGAATTCTTCTGTCTGCACTGCAGTCCTGCCAGATGAGGTGCAGACCTGCAGCAGGGCACTGCCACCTCTCTTGTCACACACATGGCTCTGGAATGGGACTTGTGCCCACAGCCACACACCTAACTCATGAATCAAAACTCACTCACCTCCTGATGCACTGAGAAACTACTCCAGCAAATGTTAAGATTCAGAATGCAATTCAAGGTAAGTATTGCACATATGTTAGCAGAAAGGTTAGGGCAAGCACAAGGTAATGAATCCTATCAAGTCTGAAAGATTCTTCTTCAACGCTGAAATGATTTTGAATCCAAGTATTGAGCTGCAGAGCTATTTGCTCTCAGAGGTCAAACGCGCACTAGGAGGAAGGCAAGTTGAAAGTACAGCAACATTTTGCTTTGTTAGTCAATGTTCCATTAAAAAACACAGTCAGTCTGTGAGGTACTGAACCCTGCCACAGGATGTGCTGGGAAGCAGGAACCACGCAGCCCTCGCTATCTTTCACCAGCTCAGTGTCTCCTGTGAAAGGAGGACACACACACACACACACTACTCCCGTTTCAAAGGCTGTGGCTCCACCAGCACTAAATCAGACACCAACAATCAAACTGAATTCAGGCTGCTGCACGTGAAGAAATACAGCTGTGCTTATATCAAAGTTTCAGCCCATTAACTTCTGTGTCCAGACTAAACAGTTCTTTCACTCTTCCTAAGGGCACGTGCTCGAGGGTTTGCACGTTTGGGCTCCAGTTTATTTGTAATTTGCAAGCAGAGATTTAAGCTTTTATTCACTTCAATTTGTTTACTCTCATACAGTGACTAATTGTCTCCACAGTCCCACTCTGTCCCCACCCGTGACATTTCCATGCCTCAAGAGGATACACCTCAGAAGTTTGAAGCCTACCTGTTTCTTGAAGCATTACTAAAGCCAGCCAGTTTGAAGAATAAAATTGTTTCATGACAGCTTATGAACTTACTGGATTCTAAATTGAAGACAGCACAGATATTTCTGGGTGAAGAGTAATTTGAAAGCCCACTAAGCACATCATTACAGCTCAGTAAGTGTTTCAAAAAGCTAAAAAAACATTCCTCAGAGAGAAAGACAGACAACACTATTTTGTCCTCAATTCCTTGAATGCAAAGAGAAAAAAAAAGAGAATTTTGTAACAGCAGGGATCGGTTAACATTACAGCACTCAAGGAGATGACCACAATGCTTCTTGGCCTTCTCCTTTTAACTTACTATGTGCTAGCTGTCTCATAACTTTTCTTGCCTGTCCCCACTCCTTTGGGGAGGCAGCACAGCAAACAGACATTTCACACAGTATTTGCCTCACTGTGCAGCTGCCTGCCTGCACCTCTGGTAAATACAATTAGTTGCTACATGGCAATGTAGCTATATCAGAGTTAATATAAGCAATAAATATGACAGAAGAACATGAGGTCTTTATTGACAAACACTTAATGAGGGCACTTGTGGCCTTTGTACCAATTCCCTGGAACAGGAAGCCTTCTGCTGCCCAGATTAGGTACAGCCCACCCCTATTCCATCCTTCTTGAAACACATGAGTTGAATCTACAGTGAGGTCAGCATGCAATATTAAAAATTATACAGTTAAATGACCTAAGGTAAATCACTTCCAGGAGCACAAGACAGAGCTTGCTTGCTTTCCCTCCCTTCAGGAGAAACAAACTTCTGTTGAAAGCAAGATCCCTAATAGGTCCTTCAGCTATCAGCACCTTCATATCAACTGCTCATCAAATAGAACTCATCTCCAAACCACTTTGCTTTTAATACAACAAACTCTTCAGCTTTGTAGACCTTGTCTGTATCCATTTTCACAACTGCTGGTTATAATGTTTTTCATCCAGATGACATTTCTGTTGTGAAACAGAGGAAAGCTTTTAGCTGAATTACTCTTTCTTCTCCATGAGCCAATAACTGCTGTACTACCCAGCTGCATGAGTGCTTCCCAATGACCTCACACGAGGACTTCCAAGGCTGGAATATGAAAAACTGAGTGAAACTTCCCTGCAAAACAGCTGATACTTGCAATTTCTAGGGGCAGAGGTTATACTAATCAGAACAAATAATTGTAGAAGCATTGTCTAGATGCAAACAATGCAAGTCCAGTGTCACTTTGTTCACACATCACTCATAACCCCATCACACTAAAATGCTGTGTCCTCCTGCCACACAGCCTCTCGGTGACAAGTCTTCAAGGACCAAATGTTTAAAACTGCTGAGGCTTCACCGTACAGGGATTTCCTACAAGGACTGTCTTCCTGGATCCTAAGCCTTTAGACAACAAGTGTTGTTTGTGGGAAGGGCAGGAGAGATGTTTATTCCTAGGCAAACCCAAACACAGTTACTTTTAGTGCTGAATTCCCAGCACCAAGATGCCTACTCACACTTTAAGAAAACCCTCAAACAGTTTGCTGCCCGCCGTCCTTCCCCAGTCTTTGTTTGGTTTTCAATCATTATCCAGTCACCAAGAGTGCAGAGGTCCAGCCAGAGAGTATCTGCACAGGAGGTCACAGCCAAGGTCAAGCAGGAGTCAGCACAGAAGGGGCACAGCTGGTGGCACAGAGGGTGCTCAGTGCTGCAGCACAGCTGAGGAGCTGGGACAGCTCTGGGACAGCACTGGGACAGCACTGGGACAGCAGTGCTCCTGCCACTGCCCTGCCCTCAGAGCTCACTGATCTCTGCTTTGGAACCCCCACTGTTCCTGACTGTACTTCTTGCTTAACAGGAGCACCAAGACTATTCCAGGCTACCGAGTAATAGGATTAAACCAGTCTAATCCCAGATGTTACTTACAGTTTGTCAGACAAGTCACAAATTGGTCCCCCAAAGTAGGGGAATGTCACTATGAACTCAAGACCCAGGACTAACTCACATAAAGCTACACCAGGAGATGCCTGAAAAAAAAAATATGATGCAAAGATAAGGGAGGCATGAAATTCTGAACTGCATCTTGTCAAGAGGGAAACAAGCTCTCTAAAGGAAAAGCAGGAACCCTTCAACATATTAGTCTATGCAGGTGACAGAAGTGAAAAATGCAAGGGCACCATTTAGTGACGTCTTTATAAAACAAACAAAATGAGCAGCTTTGCCTCAGAAGTCTCAGGAAGCAGGCACACTCCCTATGCCAGCATCCTCATTCCTGTCCCTCAAGGTTTAAACTCGTGACAAGTCACATGCAAGCTTTTCAGTGGTGACCTTGGGACAGAGTGAGAATAAACATAAGGATTTCTGTTGATAAAAGGAAATGCATCCTCAACACAAATGAGATTTAGAGTATCAAACAGTGGAAGCAAAAAAGGATTTGATAGCACAAAGTACACTGGGAACCAGCTCGAGATCTTGCTTCAAGCTGGGAGCTTAGACCAAATCCTCCTCTACTTCACTTGCCTTGCTGACCACAGGACAAATAAGCCACGAGTATGACAGTGCAGAATAACCAGACACAACTGAGGTGACACCACAAGAAGCACTTGTACTAAACACAAAGTAAGGCTGCAGCTTACATGGTAGAAGAGTCACCTTTGGAAGGTTTCACAGCCACACCAGTGACAACTTCTCAGGACAAGCTGAGAACCAAAGCCTGTGCAGACAATACCAACAGGAAACACAACAGAAGTTGACCTGAACAGCTGGTGCCTCCAGGAACATCTGTAAGACTTTGCAAACAGTTGTAAAGCTTCTCTGCTGGCACCCTGAACTAACAAACCCCACCTCCAGCAAGGCACAGGCTCAGTGCCATTCCCATGCTCACACACCTCATTAGGGTACAGAAGGAGGTTGTTGAAAGTGTCGAGTTGATTCTTTCTATCACCACAAGTTAGGGAGCAGCATTAGTTCTGTAAGTATAAACCAGCCATCATTTCGGTTTGAACTGGATAATAAGAAGTTCCTGACTTCTTAGGAAATACCTGATCTCAAGCAACCTTGTAATCACAGTTGAAGAACAGCCTGCTGCTAAGGAGCATGAAATAGCTTAAGATACTGCTTTCAGCAACAAAAAAAACAAACCTTAACAGCCTAAAAGTAATTTCTCAGTTTATATGCATATATTAAAGTCGGACCAAGTGGACTGTTACAGTATTTACCCATTTATAAATTTCAGCTGAAAATGGAAAACCATTCATCCCTGATTCTGCCAGGATCGAAGCAGAGCAGAGTTGTGGTTCTACACAAAAAGTGCATCAAAGGCAAAGTCCTACATTTCCCAGACTTGTTTATTCAGAGTAAACTGTCTGTTTTCCATATTTTAAGAAAAAAACCCTGAGTTTTCCACTCCCACATGTGTGACCTCCTGCGTGTACACAGCAAGGGGATTAGTTTAACTTCCAGAGCGCACTCAGTTTCCTTTTTATAACATGCAGACGTTAGATGCTGTGATTTGCTTCAATAAACACAGATCTTAGAGTCTGACGTTTCTGCTCTCTGATTTTACATTGGTACCGAGATGTTGTGAATAAAGCCTACAGCTGGATACAAATCTGCACTCTGAGAAAGTCAAAAGTACTCCAAGGAATAGGATAGCTGCAGAAAACCAACTCAAGCATGTTTTCTTTCTTAGCTTAAATGAAGCAAAACCTTTGCTCTATCCAACCACACACAAGCTTTAAAAAAAAAAAAAAAAAAAGTCCACAGACCTTTTCTCAGATGTAATCCTTTCCACTGTTTTCCTACACTGCAGTTAATGTTCTATTCAGACACAATTCTTCTGGTGTTTGATTAAGCTACTTGCAAGTTCTGAACTGACCCTGATCACACATTCACAATATGCACATATAAGATCCACCATAAACTCAGCACAAGACATAAAGGCCTCCAAGAAGCCACTGTCAATACCAAATCAAAAAAATCATAAAATCTGTTTCTCCAGAACAGCAGCCTTCCAGCTATGACTGTGGGAGCCAATGATTCTCAGAGAATCATGACCTCAAACATATTTAACTGGTGGCTCCTGTTATATGCTACAGTCATTCCTTTAAAAGAAACCTAAAGTACATTTTAAAATAAGGCTTAAAAGCAGAACTCGAGCCACCTAAGCAGTCCCACCAATATATCTACACCAGTTAGCGCAGAAAATCACCAAGTCATTAAACAAAGCCTCAGTGTGGTGTCAGACAGCAAATCCATCTCTGTGCTAACTAGGTCCCCAGTTTAATTCCACAGCCAGGATGACTCTCCCTCCTCCTTCAGTGCATACACAGAAGCAAACAGAAATCAAGGACAAGCAGGGATACCACATCTGCATTTGTCAACACCACTGGAAATCTGCACTGGCTTTTCCCTGAACTGCACAGCAAGAGATGAACAAGAATTATGTGAAAAGCCAAACAGGCAAGTTTAAAAAACAGAAATGCGTTTATAAGCAGAAGACACGCCAAAAATTTTATTTACCCTGCAAGGAGATAGTGGTCGTGGCAACTTTGATCAGTCAGAAAATGCCAGTATGAAAAACAGGAATTTAAAAATGTATGTCCCTTTAGACTAACAAAAAAAAGACTGTTTCAGATCTAAAGTTGTTTCAATTATAAAGTGGTCCATAAGTGAAGACTGCTTCCCAAAAAATACCACAAAATGTACCACTGTAAACACAGGTGAGAATTTTCATAGAATCCCAGAATGGTTTGGGTTGGAAGAGACTTTAAAGACCATCCACTTCCAACCCTCTGCTACAGGCAGAGACACCTTCCACTAGACCAGGTTGCTCCAAGACCTATCCTTTTATTCTCTTTTCTCAAAAGGTTAAATTTAAGCAGAACTACAGACTGTTTGTTCAAGAATGTCCAACAGTCCACATTAAACAATGCTCACATAGCAATTCACAGTGGCTTCTTTCAGCACTGAAGCCTCCAAATTAATCCAATTCATTTATTTTAATGGTAGACAATAGAAAATTCACATGTAAAATGTTGACAGGGACTTCACTATATGTATATAACACTGAGCCCTTAGAGTTTTGCCTAGTTAAAATTAAAAAATTCATTAGATATGGCAAAACCCATTAAGTCTGTAAGACAAAATCTTCCTCGGCTGAGGATGCACCAAGCTGCACCTCCTTGCTAAGGAGCACCAAGGGAGCTTTTGGTTAGTCAGGAATATTCCATTTCCATGCACACAGCTACCAGAAACCCCATCCAAAACTGCCATACAACATTCAAACCCCATACAACAAAGCATTCAATGTCAGGTATGAATCTTTCATCACTACAGAGCTCAGCCACTGACTACAGCTCGTGTCTCTTTGCTGTTCCTCCTTCAATTTACATCATTTTAATCAAGTGACTTTTCTCAGGGGTCACAGCTGCCCATCCCCATCACGAAGTCCCAAAGGAGGAGAGATTTAATGGCAACAGGCCAGTGACACCTGCCTTCAGCGGCAGTCACCCCCGGAGCCAGGGACCAGCTCCTGCGCACATCAGGCAAAGCCATGCAGGCTGCAATGACACTGTGCTGGAATAAAGTCTTCAGAGCTCCATTCAAAGTTGGGGGATAAATGGGCACCGGGAGGAAGGGGGAAGGAAATGAATCCCCAAACACTAACACGATACCAGATAAGTCAAACAAAAGCTGCTGACAAACACACTAACTAACACGCTGACACCACTCAGGTACTTGTTATTGCATCTCCTTCAGCATCTCCTTCTCAACTCCCTCCAGCTCCACGTTCCAAGAAATATATAATGAGCCATTACTTTGACAGGACTTCAAACAAAGCTGCTTTTTTTTCTTCAAAAAGAATTAGAATATGAATGTTTCTGCTTCACCAAGAAATCCAGAGCCTTTTGTGAACAGATGATGCTACGAGCAGATGTACACAAGCAGACTCACAATCAAGCAGATGATCTCTTCTTTACCAGCCATCTTGACCTGTCTGGCTCGATTTACATAAACTGTTTCTATTCACTACAACATTGATTATGTAAACCTCGACAAAATCTTAACCAAACACACGCTGCCACATCACTGACAGCACAGACGTAGCACAGTGCCGAGAGAAGGTTATTAGAAACGTGTTTGCTGCACCGACCGACACAAAACGCCTTGGGCTCTACTGGGGCTCACATTAAGGCGCAGACTGAGCAATCACAACTACTGCGAGACAATAAGGAACGTGCCCTGCTGGGAGAGCCACCTCCTGCCAAAAAAATGCCTTCCCCTCCATTTGAAGGTCAAGGTAGAGCAACCCCACTTTAATGCTGCTAAGGCAGAGCGAGAGCACAAGATAAAGGGAAAGTTTTGTCATCTTAAAAACAGGAGCTCAGCAGTTTGCCAGGTATGCCAATTCCTTTGTTCATCATCCTTTTCACCACCTAATTTAAAAGTCTCACAGTTCAAGGCACAAGTTATTCATCAACATCACAATCAAGGCTTTTTTTAAAAAAAAAAAAAAAACAACAACCCACACAGTGTCTCAAAACAGTTTCTTCTTTTTGTTTTTTAAATCTAGCTGCAAGGCTGCGCTATCAATTTTAATCAGGCAGTTGTAACAGGAGCTGCAACACTACGCTTCTGCTGGTCCCCAGGTCTCAGTTTCACTACAGGGAGGAGAGCAGATTTACATTGTCTTATTTAAATGAAACTCCAGATTACAAGATTTTAATACAAAACAGGTATTAAGAGGTTTTTTAGCATACTGAACAGCTTAAGCTGTTCCAAGAGTTCCTAGTCACAAATGTTGAGTCACCAAAGAAAGAGAGATGTTTGCATTATTTATGGCACTATAAACAACATTTAAGACATCTCTGATAGGACGTGCAGTAGTCAACTCCTGAAGTGGCAAATGGAGCTCAGAACACCGATCTTCGGTCCAAAAATTAAAAATACCGAAGTCATGAGATTTCCTGGACTGCTTCCACCACGTCTACCTACCCCTAGATCCCAGCTGGCAGGCACATTGTGTAAGCAGCGACAGCCAATGCCCCATTGTTTCGGCAGAGACACCGTGACCACAGACACCCAGCTCCCGTGCACAGACTTCTCGTTCCTGGCTGCACTGCAAGGACAAGAGGACCCTGTCTGCTTTTTCAGCGCATGTTGCACCTACGAGATGCAACCTCAGGAGTTTTAGAGAGCAGCGGAAACTCGAACAGGACGTAGACTCAGCCATATATATACATTTTATTCAGATTTTATTGGCGTGTTTCAACACATGCAGGGAAGATCAAGACCCCAGCAGAACCGATAAGCCGAGATCAGTGCGTCCCCATATGAAAGGCAAAGCACACCAGACTTTGCCAGGTAAAGATCAGAGCCAAAACATTTCGTACTTCTGCACTTTCAACTGCTGCTAAAAATAGTAAAGCAACAGAAAGGAAAATGCTTCCAGCTGTGCACAAAGAGCCTCTGCAGCACAACATCAATTTATGCACTCTAATTTAATTAAAGATTCTGCATTATACTATGACTTTATTGTCAGAGACAGTGTTGCACAGCTGAGCTCACCCTCCATTTCCACAACTGAAACAGTAAGAACGTTTCTTTATTAAATTTAGTGTAATGTGGGTATTTCTCACGAATCAAGGGACTTGAATTCAAGGATTTCAAGTACCAGCTACATCACATTCACGGTAGCAGCTGTGTTTTATTCCACAGTAACTGCATCTTGACCCAGTCTCGTGACAGGAAACATTTAGCATCCCTTAAGAAAAAAAGGTGCACTATTGGATATGAGTACCCAGTCTAGACTGCCGTTTGAAAAAAATTCACCTATTCTGCAAAGGTGAACAGGGCTCTTTACGAAAGGACCAAAACACAATAAAAACCCCTAAGAAACCAGAATAGGATTTTCCACGACCTTGCAGCAAATCTGTACCACATTCTGGGGGAGGCTGAGTAACACAGCGAGGCTGTGACTGCTCTGCTTCACGGCCGGCTCCAAACCTTTCCGTTGTGTTTCGGGCTGAAAAACTACTCCATTAACCACACGTTACCAGGTATTAAACTACCAAAATTAAGCATCTCTTCCAAGGTTCACGAGGGCTCTCAGCAAGCACGGCTTAGACGCTTCTCCCTCATCTCGCTCAGCAGAGCGGCTGCGAGCTTTACCAGCAGGGCAACAGCGTGATGCCAAGCGGATTACCTTCAGATCCATAGCAAGCCGAGAAAATAAACATTTCCACGACGAATCTGAAGAGAAGTGCTTCACCCTTCTCCTCCTCCCGTCTCTCCCCCCCCGCCCGCCTGCCGCTGCTCTGCTCCGCATCCCAAAGTCATCTCCTTGCCATCTGCAGGGGGACAGCATCTCCCGGAGGCAGCGGCGGAGGCCCGGGGCCGGTTNCCGGGGCTGTTTGCGCGTCCTAACCCCGCACCCCCGGCCCGGCCCCGCACCAAGTTTCTTCCCCAGCCCCGCCGCGACCTCCCCGACAGCCTGGCCGGACCCCGCTCCGTCCGTCCGTCAGTCCGTCCGGCACCGGGACCGCGCAGCGGCCCGTCAGGCAGGGGGATCGCCGCCGTGCACCCGCGCTCCCTCCGCACCGGGACCCCGCAACGGCCGCACCGCGCGCCCCGCCACGCTCCGGACCTGCCCCCGCTCCGCTCCGCTCCGCTCCTCCATCCCTGCCCGCTCTCCCTCGAGCACCGGCGCTTCCCCCCGTGCACCCCCCGTGCACCGGGATCGCCCCGCGGCACC
>VZRM01002338.1:290528-329760 GCA_013397955.1 Grantiella picta | reverse complement strand
CCCCCCCCGGCACGGGCGGCAGTGGTACGGCCCGGCCGTGTTATGTAAACATAGAGTAATGGGGGCCCGGCCGCTCTTAAAGGGGCCGCGCACCGCTCGGGGGGTCGGGGTCACCGAGGGGGCCAGAGCGGGGCGGGGGGCTCTAGGTCACCCGACCCTGGGTTCCGCATCCCCTGTGGGATTCTGGATCACGTCCTGCGTGTCCGGGTCCATGGGGTGTCTCTAGAGCCACCCTGCCCAGGTTTGGGTCACTGCGTCGCCTCCTGTGTGGGTTCTGAGTGACCTCCCCGTGGCTTTAGAGATCTCTGGAGAGCTCCTGGGTCACCTCCTGCCCCAGAGAGGGGGTTCAGCCACCACCCACCCCCTGCGCCTTCCGTGGGGTCTCAGCAGTGGGATCACCGTCAGGCTCTGCCCCTCTGGCTGCTCTCCCGTCGCATCTCTGTCTGCCATCCCTGTCCCCAGCCTCTTCTGTCCGCTGTCTTCCCCCGAGGGGACAGAAATGCCCCCACCCCCTTTGTTCTTTAATGGTCCTTCAGGTCTTCCCCAGCCCAGCCCATTCTATGACTTCCAAGGGTTTTTTCCCCGCTGCTGCCTCAGTGTCTCCCCCACCGCCACCCCCTTCCCTCCTCCTTCATCCTCTGCACCTGAAAAAAGCCCAAAACCAACAGAGATCGGTTTGATGTTAATCCCTGCTGAGGACAGAAATTCTCATTAGCTGATATTTAAGGTCTCCAAGCCATTCATCAAAGACAAAAGCAATGGGAAAATCCACCTTTGCTGAAGAGCATCCTCCAGCCTGGCACAGTGAGACTCGGGATTGTCTCCTGCTCCTCCTGCCTAATGCTTTCCCACTGCCAGAAATTGTATTTAGCTATTAATTTTCCCGGTAATGCTATTTTTCTGTCGTTCTGGTGAAGAGGAGAAATGGAAAAACACAACCAATCTCGAAGGGCTGCAAAATGGAGAACTTCCCAGGGGCTGTGTGAAGAAGACAAGATTTTATTAAAGACAGGGAGCTGAATTATTACAGATTTATCTTCTTTATTGCTCTAACAAAATAGAAAAGAAAGCCGGGCTGTAAGTCACTGTCAAAGGAAACAAATACATCTCCAAAAACTGTGGAAAACAAACCTGCCAGCTGCATCCTCTTCAACTTCTGCATTTCTGCCCTGGAAGCAAGACCTTCGCAGCAGCTCGGCTTTCACACGACGTTAACAAACTCCAATACTCTTCCAAAAAAATGCTCCTGAGCAGCTCAGCTCACATGGGCTTCCGTAAGTCAGCCCCTCAGAGCATCTTCTGCTGCTCCCACTCAGGGATGGAGGGATGAGGAAGGACCTTGAAGGTCTGATTTTGCCCCTTTTTTCTCCATTTCCTCATTTTCTAACACTGCTCTTTTTGGCAAAACGGGGAAGTTGGGCAGTTCTTTTACCCAACCTGCACTTTTTTTTTCTTAGCACATAAAGCAGTGCATTTGCTGTCATTTAACACAGGAGTGACTCCCACTCCATGACTACAGAAAATGCACTGGTTTGCACTGCTGAAAAAAATTATTAAATACAGAAAATGCTCTTCTTGGCGTTGCTGAAAAATGAATATGCAGGGCAAAGATCCGAGTGAGATTCACAGGGGAATATTGACATCTGTGGTTTTTGTAGGAGGTGGATGAGGAGGCACTCACCTGCCATGTACCTGTGGTGGGAGACTGTGACATAAACCCTGAGCTTGGGCTGATCCATTATTATTTTTCCTTGGAAATCTGCTTCATTTTTCCATGTCCAATCTCTTCATTCTGCCCAAGGGGTGTTTTGGACTGAGGGAAGATCAGCCCCACAAGGTGTTCTGAGAGCTGCTGAGTCTTTTCTTCCCAAATTTTAGGTTTTTCCATTTCAATTCCCAAGGACCAATAGCTGCCACTGTCCGAAACCTGCTTAGAATTGTTGAATTTTTAAAATTTTTACATTTAATGAAGCAGAGCCAGGAGGAGGGAGCAGCTCTGGCACAGCTCCCTGTCCCACGCAGATCCTGACCCCAAATCCCAGCCCCTCTATTTCCCCCAGCTCCAAAAATTCCTTTTGCAACTGCTACAAGCAACACTTGGCTGGCATTTTTCCCCAAAACCATTGAAATAATTGAGAAATATACCCACAGCTGCAATCTGCTACTTTCCAGCTCAAAATATCCTTCCTTTTCAGATTTGGGATGTCTCAGGGTGGCTTTCCAGGGCAGTGAAGGGAGGTTTGGTTGTTTCCCACTAAAAGTGGGAATCACAGAACTTGGAGCAACTTCTAGGCTGCATCAACCCTGAGAGAGGGAGTTTTCTCCCAGGTTTAGCATGAGCAGCTGCTTGGCTGGATGGAGGAATATCCAGCCAAGCCAGGCGAGTCTTAAAATCAATGTTTGGGGGGAAAAAATTCCAAACATGAAGAAATAGTACATGCCCATTTATTTTTAAAAAGTAATAAAAAGTTATTTTAAATGCGGGAAGATTAATAAGGCTCTAATTCAGCAAAGTACTTCCAGATGTGCTGGACTCTGAGTTTACTTCAGTGCTTTTATGAATCAGAGCTTGGGGAATGGGCTTAAAATGTAGTGAAAGAGGTTTTTAAAGTTAAAAATGGGAGGTTGAGATTGGATATTGGGAAGAAATTCTTCTCTGTGAGGGTGGGGAGGCCCTGGCACAGGGTGCTCAGAGAAGCTGTGGCTGCCCCTGGATCCCTGGCAGTGTCCAAGGCCAGGTTGGACAGGGCTTGGAGCAGCCTGGGATAGAGGAAAGTGTCCCTGCCCATGGCAGAGGATGGAATGGGATGAGATTTAAGGTCTTTTCCAACCCCAACCATCCTGGGATTCTGTGACTCTAAAAGCCCCTCGATCACACCTGCAGCTTACACTGAAAATGAAACTCGTGGCACATGGGATCAGAGCATAAATAGGGATAAAGGTTTCCATTCCCAGTCCTGTATTATCACTGTTCATAGAAAGAATTCCAGGATGGAATTATGTTCAGGTTTATGTTCAGCCATCAGTGTGGATGGTTTGAGCTGGGAAAATTAAACTCTGGGGTCACAACAGCCTGGATTTGGTGCTCCAGGGAGGGAAATAAACCCCAGGAAAGAAGAAAAACCTCTCTCAGCTCTTAGGTTAGGATCAAGAAGGTATCAGCTGGGTGTATGCAAACCTTCAGGCTGGAAAGTCTCCAGCTGGCAGGTGAGTGAGGCTCTCAAGCAGCCACCAAGTAGGAACAGCAGAAGGAGCAGCAGGTGTTTTAAAAGTAGATTTGATAAAATAACTGCAGGAAAAATGAGATGTGGTTGCTCATCATGATGCAATTCCAAGCTGAGCATATTTGGGGGAGCCTCTCAGTCCTGTGTTTCAGGGGTTTAGTGCCTAACTTAGGTCAGGCTAAAATATACTTGCTTTTCCTTACACCATTTGGGAACATTTCCTATCGTCTTAATTTTCCACCACGGCATGTAATGGTCTTGATTCATAGTACCACCTAAAATTTAGAGAGGAGAATTGCATTAAAAAATAAGTGGAAGAGCTAAAAGGATAAAATACTTTCAAATACCCTGGTAGCAGCTTAAAGATATGGTACAGGCTCTGGCTTAATATGTAACACTCCTTAATAAAGACCCTAAAGGGTTTTTTTATAAGCAAAGAAGTGAAGTAGCAGAGTGGGGAAGGCTATTAGGAACAAAAAAGATAGCTGTCAGAAATGGGGGAAATAGAATATAGCACAAACACTGGCAAATATAAAACCACAGTAAGGCGAGTGGAGAAGATATTTCAAAGCAGTTTACCAGAGGCATAAAAATGCACATAAAAACATAGCAGAGACAGAAAGTCAACCAGGGACTCGCTGGGACCAGCAGGCAGTGAAAGTGAGAAGTTTTGGGTGAAATAAAACACTGGTGGGTCGGGTAAATGAGCTCCTCTTGTGTCTGGGCTTTAGACTCCCACCGAAAAACCCTCCTATTGTGCAATGGGTCTGATGGGCTTCTTAAATACAAATTTCACTGAGAGAGATTTAGGAATAAAAAGGTAAATTGAAAGAGGGGCAAATTTCCAGAGTGAGACATCTCTGGCCCAAGATTTGGAAAGAGATTCAAATACAATTACATGAATAATTGTATAATTATATTCTACGAAACATTGTATAAATATATTATTATCTATTTGTTTTAGTGTAATTATGTGAAGGATTGCATTTGTCTGCAGGATGAGAAATTACAAACTTGCCACTGAAGAAGCAAGTTTAAGAACTTAAAGAGTTTAAGTCTGACCTGCTCTACACAATTGAAAATACAATCAAAATAAATATGGATACCTGGGATGCACTGGGAAGGTCTGACACACCAGGGAAAGGGCAATAGGAAGCTTTTTCAGAAAGAAATCAAAGTTTGTGATGAATTCACACCCTTAAAGCAGTCAGTGAATATGTTGGAGGAGGTGATTGCATGTGTATCACATACCTGGGGTTCAGCAAAGCTTTGGCACCACAAGAGCTGTCAAAGAGATAAAAGTTGCATGAGATAAAGAAAGAGCTTCGTGGATTAGCAGCTGAGACAAGAGAAATGGAAGGCTGGAAATCACTTTTCATTTTCACAGTGGGGAGAGGTGATTGCTGGGATTTTGTGGTATCGTGGGGCCCCGGCCAGGCTGCTGACTCCTAATGGGAAAGTTTGCTGACGAGCCAAAAAAATTTTCAGCTGACTGCAAGGAGTTCTAGAAGGACCCGGGAAGAAAATGTCCAAGTGAAGAACATACAAGATGACCTTAGCCATATCTCTCTAATGGCTGTCTCTAATTGAGCTATTGTCATTCCAAAAAGGCATCCCGAGGTGTTTCAGGCACCACAGGTCCTTCTCTTGAGATATCAGCTCAGGGAACAGCCTAAGTCTAAAACACAAAACGTGCCAGGATGTTTCTGTGCATCTTTTAAGCGACGTGGGTTGTTCCAGAGGGATGGTTGTGTCCCTTTCCCTGGAACACCAGCACTGTGCACTCCCTTTGCTGCTCCATTCCTGAAGGACTTGGGTTAGCTAAGGGGGAATGAAAATAAACACCTTTTGTGTGTGTCTGCCAAAAGCAGAACTCTGGCATCCCAAATCTCAGCGTTGCCTTTAATTGCACTTTTCCCAGGAGGATTCTGGCTCAACCACAGCTCCAGCTCCTGCTGAGGACCTGCAGCCCAAAGCCACGTCCCCTGTGAAATCACCACATCCCTCTATCCTATTCCAGTTGCTCTTCTGGAAATGGACTTTTGCTCTCCCAGATATCACCCCTTTTTCCCTTTCAATTTTGGCTCCATTTGGAAGTTCACACAAACATGGCGGTGCGATGCAGAAGATGGGCACAGTTTCCCTATAATTTACTTATACTTAATTCAGGGGAAATTCTGCTACTCTGACCTTTGTCCCAGCAGACAAAGCAGGTGATTCTGGTTCCGTGGGCTTGGACCACATCATCCCACTGCAGGAGCCATCCCTGGCAATGACGGTCCCCATTCCCCAGGGGAGCAGCTTCCAGAGCAGATGGCTGGGTCCCCGTCCACAAAGAGATATTCAGCCATCCCATAAATCAACCAGATTTCCCCCAGTCAAACATAATGAGAACACCCAAATCATTGCAGGAAAGGTCTTTTCCAACCCCAACTGCTTTCCAAGCACTGGAGCTCTGGCAAAGCCCAGATCTGTGGTCTCAGCCTGGCTCTGGTGGGAAACCCTTGGTGAGGGTTTGTCATCCGATTGCACTGATCCCTGCATGTGCTGAAAGCTTCCTCTAGCTGCTGGCATCACCCAACCAATTCTTATTAGCCAAGGAATCCACTTTTCAGGGGATGCTCAAGCAGTTTCAGGATGATGGGAGCCATCCCTGTCGGCACTGTGAAGCTCAGACCCCAAGCTTCCCCAATTTGCAGGTGCCAAAATATTTCACCCACCAGCAATGCGTGAACACCCACAAAGGCACTTAAAATCAAACGTGACTTTCACATATTTCTGCTGGGGAGAATGAAATGCGTTTCAGAAATTATGGCATATTAGAAACGAGAGTCATTCCCCCAGCTCCCATTCAGCCAGCAGATAATCAGCAGGTTGCAAAATCCTCCTCCACATCTCCTGTGCTCTTTCCAAGCAGGATTCACAAGCTCAAAGCTCTTTCCTGAGCTCTTCCCAAGCTCCACAGCCCAAAGCACTGAGCCCGTGGGGGGCATTACCTTGCCTTCCAAATTCCTCATCGCTGCCTTTGGCAATCCTTGCAGCACAGATACACATGATTTTGGAAGAGAAGGAAAAGAGTTTTGCTAAGGACTTGGGGATCTTGGGGGGACCTCGTGTTCTTTAAGGGAGTATTTTATGATGGAGCACTGAGAGGTGATGGGTGACCCATTCCTGAAAACATTCATGGCAGAGGTTGGACAGAGCTCTGAGCAAGTTGATCTAATCAGAGATGTCCCTCCTCAATGCAGGGGGCTTAGACAAGATGACCTTTCAGGGTCCCTTCCAGCCCAAACTGCTCTCTGAGTCCATTCTGTGGTTAATAACAACCTGGGAGTTCTGTCTTCGTGGGCAGCAAGACCTGGCAATTCATTATTTCCTCCTCTACATCTTGTTAGGCTAAAGAGGTGCCAGGTCATACCTGAGTATGTTAAAAGCAGCATTTGGCCTCCCAAGTATATACACCAGGAAAGCCTCATAACTCCCTCCCAGCATCTGACATTCTTTTCCCTGCTATAATTTACTGAGTGCATTGCCAGGTGCCCCTGGCAGCTTTCCAGGCTGCCTCCAGCCAGCCAGTGCATAAACTCAAGAGGAAAAAAAAAAGGCTGTTGCAGCCTCCAAAATCCTTGAAATCTGAGCAAGAGGAGGGGGGGAAAAGGAAGAAAAAAACCACAACAAACACACCACCAAAAAGCAGCGACCACCATCCGTGCGCAGATGTCAGGAGGATGCAGCAGAAGGAGCGACATCCTGCAGCATCCTGTGAAACCAGCGTGCAGCTCCCAAAATCCGGAGCGCTGCCTTCCTGCCGGCCGTGGGAGCTTGTGCGGCAGAGATGGCTGTAGATGGTCACTTCTCCTCCGCCCGCTCCGTCTGGGTAATTAGTAAGTCATTAGCTTTACAAGCTGCAAGGCTCGCTATTGTCGGGAGCGGCGGCGATTCCGGTCGAGTTGTCTTTATTATGGGCTCTTTAGCAGATGGACGGCTGGAAAGGTGCTTGGCAGCAATCAGGTAATGGCTGAGAAACACAATCCTGGTGGGGCCCTGATTGCTGCTGGAATCGTTAGGAGATGGAGATGCCTTGTACTTCATCGGATAATGGCTTTCCTTAACAAAGGAGCTGAGTTATCATGGAAGAGGCTGAGAGCTCTTCGCCTTTCGGGCAGGGAAAAGGATGAGCTCTACCAGTTTTCTTAAAGGGGGGAAGATTTTGTGTGGAAACACCAGAAGAATCTGTGGAAGGATTGTGATACATTTTTTGGTACAAAAAGAGCACGCGCATACCTGCTGTTGCCATTAAGAGACAGAAGATGAATGAGGAAAGCCTTTGAGCTGAAAGAAAATCAACATGAATTCATTGCTGAGGGTTAGCAATCATACACAGAGAGTACATCCAACCCCAGCAACAGAAGATCCATTATTGAAGGAATCAAAAGAACAGGAAACCACTTGCTAATAAAAATCACCATCTGCCTTCTGGAGTGAAGGAGTCCTCGGATCAGATGTTTTAGTCAAATCCAAGCATCCAGAAAAGCAAAAGCAGCCTTATAAATCCACATCTGGTGGTGGCAAAATCACAGGATTGTGGAATGGTGGGAGCTGGAAGTTGGAAGGGACCTTAAAGCCCATCTTGTTCCAACTCCCTGCCCTGGGCAGGAGCACCTTCCACTATCCCAGGTTGCTCCAAGCCCCATCCAACCTGGCCTTGCCCCCAAAAAGTGAGCATTTCACAGGATTAATTTATATATAATTTTTTGATGTTGTGTTTTGCTCACCTGATTTTTGGCAAGAGATGGGAACAGAGCCATCGGAAACCTCCTCGTTTAAGAGCTGACCCTACCTGCAATTCATTAGCCAGGCAAAACCCTCTGCTTGTCCCATCTGCAGCAGCCAAACCTCGGTGACCTCAACCCTCCCACCTGGGATCCCCAACCCTGCCACGGCTGCTTGTAAATCTTTACATTTGAGGCGCGGGAAGATCGATAATTCCAGGATGCAAATGGAGCATATGGAGACTACAGCTAGCAACACAAAGGCAGAAGCCACAGGCCATTTCCATGATCGGAAAGAGAAAGAGCTGCTAATTATGCAAAGGTCATTGGCTGAGCGTGGTGCTACATTGAAATATTTCAGCGTGTCTCTGCCTGGATCCTCTCAGAAATGTTGTGATCGTGTGGGAAATGCTCCTCTGTTTTGGGGGAGATAAGGAAACACAGGAAAAGTGCAGATGTCTCTGTTTCATGCCACATGAGAACTTTAAAGCAAGCTCAAGCATCCTGAGGGCTTTGGGTTTCTTTTTTTTTNTTTGGTTTTTTTTTTTTTTTTTTTTTTTTTTTTCCTCTCCCTGTAGTTATTTATTCATGCTTTGACTCCTGGTTCCTCCACACAGTTTCCAGCGTGAGGGCAAGCTAAACATTTCCAGCTCCCAAAATTCACCTCTGTGTCTCGCTGACGGATGCGGCGATGGCAGCTCGGTGCTGCAGGGTGTCACCTCCACCCCAGCCACCCTTGTCACCTCCTCTGTGCCCACAAGGCATGGCTGCCACGGTCAAGGCGAAGGAGACAAAGTTTGACTTTTATTCTTTTCCCTCCTCCTCTTTGCAAATGTGTAACAGTGAGAAGGGACATTGTCCTCAGGTCCGTGGGAAGCACAAAGCCATGGCTGTGCTGACCTCCTTATAAAAATTCAAGCCTGTCCTCATTTTTCCTGGAGGTTCTGGTGGTTTGCACACACATATCTTTGTCCTCCTCCAGCCCCAGAACTGACCAGCCCAACAGCCTCCAGTGCAGCCCAGCCCAGCTGCCCACACCAGCAAGCCCTGACAGACCCAGTCAAAACCTCAACAATCAGGCAGAAATATTGAAAATTCTGTCTTGGAGAAAAAAAAACCAACCACCCTGTTTTTATGTCCAGTGATGCTGCCAGGTCAGTTCAGTGAAGCTCAGTCAGCAGTACTGACAACTCAGCTTTTCCCAAAATCAAGCCCTTGAAGCCTCTCTGGCTGCTCTCTCATCACTGCAGCACAGGGCAGGGTGGGATGCTGGGTGTGTAATTTGGAGATTTTCACTTAAATAGATTCTCTGTGGCCACTGAGGTCCCTGGCTGGAGTCTGTGAATTTTAAAAAGGATTAATGCAGTGGGAGACTTCATCCAGATGCCCCCCAAAGAGGTTTTGACCTGGTTGTGTGCTGAGTACTTTGCCCTCCTTAACTTAGTGCTTCAAATCCCTTTTGCTTTCCTATTTCCAGCCCTATTGTTTGGGGGGTTTACCCCCTTTCAGGCATTTAAATATTGAGCTCACCACTGGTATTAAAAAATTTTAAAAGAGTTTTTGATTTAACAATCTGACACATTTTTTACATATTATATTTTTTTATATATATATGTATAAAAAGTATTATGTGTTTCAAATGTATTGTAATGTTTATATATTTTATTTCTATTGGGCAGATGAATGCCCATGGTCACACAGGGGAATTCCTGTTCATGAGGAAGACTGAGCTTCACTCTGGGATGTGCACGAGGGGTCCTCACCTCTCCCTGTCTCCTGGCAGCATTTTTGGATTGATGCAAGCTAATTCTGCTCTGCTCCTCTCTGAAAATTTGGGATTTAAGCAGTATTTGGGAGTTACACCATTGGTAAATACGCGGAATACACTGGGTTTCTTTCCTTAGCCACAAGCAGGATTAAGGCCAAAGAGTTTCTTCCTTCCAAAAACAGGGAGAATAATCCTGTCATAAGCCATTAATATGGAGCTGTATTGGCCCTTGGCAGCAAACCACCAAACCCACAAAGTTGTGTTTAATTTGCTGTTAGAGGACAGGCTGAGTCTTCTTCACTCAATTATACTGAGACGACATTTCAGCACCAAAGCCTGGAAAGAGGCCACCCCTTTAGCTCTCCATGACTCCACATCTCCATCCCAGCATCACTGGCATTGTCCATCCCTGGCGGCTCTAATGGAAATTCCAAGAGTTCCTGTTTGCTGGGATGGCATTGAGCAATGACTCTCGTGGTTTTCCATTCACACTGGTGCTGCCTTAGGAAGCAGAAGGTGTTTCGTCCCCCCCAAGAGCCAACCCAGCCCTGGCCCCCATCTCACTTTGGCCCCATTGCACAGAGTAGCAAGAAGAAGCAGAAACCACCCCATCTGACCCCCAGAATAATGGCCAGGTTGGATTTTTTGCTTTCCACAAGGTTTGTTCTCCCTCCTCCCATCCCAGCCCGCAGGTCCCCATGCAAACCAGGCTCCCTGACAGTGCTGGGCTTTGCCTGGTGACTTCCTGCTTTCCGTGGCTTCCCATCGGACACAAAGCCTTCCCCCATCATCCAGGATGTCGTTTTCTATTTTTACTCGAATCCCTTTAACTTTTTGACATTTTTTAAAGCAGCAGCCTGGAGGAAATAGATTATCCCGCCGGTGGTACTGCGCGGCTCCAGCCCTTGGTTAAGAAGATAAAACTTCTTCTTCTCAGGGTTCATCACATTCCTGAACTGTCTGTGACTCCTAACTCACAAAAGAGCGAATAAAATGCCCGTGAGCTTTTGTTCCATAAAATTTTATGATTACTCATCATATCCTTCATGTGGATGGGGAGCAACGAGCAAGGGACTTCTCTTGTTTGAATGCAGACAGCCTGGGAGACAACTGC
Source organism: Grantiella picta (assembly GCA_013397955.1). Lineage (NCBI taxonomy): Eukaryota > Metazoa > Chordata > Aves > Passeriformes > Meliphagidae > Grantiella > Grantiella picta. The sequence continues at coordinate 318,882 of VZRM01002338.1, read as the reverse complement.
AGCCTTTTATCTCAGCTCCTTGGATGCCTCTTGGCTTCCTCAAGTCCCAGCAGAGTTTGGAAGTTGTTTAGCTGTCCTGACTTTGTGTGGGGACATGAAAAGTGCGGCAAAATGATGTGCTGAGGGTCTTTTACAAACTGCAGTCACCAGCACAGGGATGACTGCTGGTATTTTGTCATAGAGTCACAAAAGGGTTTGGGCTGGAAAGGATCTTAAAGATCATCTCATCCCAATCCCCTGCCATGTTCAGGGAGACTTTCCACTATCCCAGGTTGCTCCAAGCCCTATTCATCCTGGCCTTGAACACTTCCAGGGTTGTGGCACTCTCAGTTTCTCTGGGGAACTTGTCCCATCATTGTCCTCACTCATGCAGAATCTGAGTTTCGTATTTCCTCCTTTTGGTTCTGTAACTGCAGGGTCTAGTCTTGCTTTTAATTTTGGCCTGTATTTTTTGCCAAACAAACTTGCTGTAAGGTCTCACTTTCCCTTTGTTTCCAGCACCTGGAGATGTGCAGAACAACCACCGCCTTAGGAATATTCCAAAGCAACGAGAGGAGAAACTCCAGAGCGGCTCCAGGGAGAACGCTCCCACGTTCCTGAAATTCCTCTTCCAACGCTCCTCAGACAGACTCACAGTTTTATTTGCAAAAACTGGGAATGCATCCAAATCCCAGCCTGTAAAGCCTTTCACCAAAAAAAAAAAAAAATAAATAAAGCAACAGAGGAAAACCACGTTTTCCCCCACCGTGGAGCAGGAGACTCTTGCAAGCAGCAAAGCCCCTGTGAAGGGCAGCGTGCTGTGGGTGTTCACCACTGATCTGATGCTTCCCAGGAAGCATGCAGGGCCCGAGATTTCAATTTGCAAGCACAGCTCTAGGCTGTGTCTCCAAGGATAACAAGCTCTTCATCCACAGGAAAATTCAAGGCGGGAATAAACAAGGTTTATTGGGAGCCCTGACAGAGCAGGGTCTCTTGGCAGAGCTCTTGAACGTGTTTTCCTTGTGTTGGTGCCCCCAGTGTGGAGCAGCTGCTGAATCCCATGCACCTGCATGACAGACTCTTGGATTTGCCCCCATTTTCTCAGCAACTGGAAAAAATAAGCTAGAAAATAGGGTGTTTCTGCTTATCAGGGGTAGGACACAGGTAACTCCTCACACCTGCAGCCAAGCCAGCTGGGCAAGCACAGGTTTGATGCCTTGGTGCCAAAACTTAGACTGATGTGAGCAGCAGTGGAGGAACAACTTTTACTGGTGTAAATTTGCCATGTGGGCTCAGGGTTTTGTAGCAGAGGTTTGACTTTTTGCTCTTTATTTCCCCACTGAAGCTCAGAAAAAACACTGACCCTGAGCACACAGTTCCCCATCTCTCCGAGTTCTCCACTTTGTCTTGGTCAGTTACTGCCAGTGTCACCGACAGAAGAGGGGAAAATAGCTGAAACAATGTATATTACGTTGTTTTAACCTCATTTTGCACATCCTGAGCACTCACTCTGCTGCTCAGGGAGACAAATGAACTCTGCCTTTCCAGATTTGATCTCCAGCTTGCTGCAGCTTTCCTGGAGCTGCAGACCCTCAGACCCCAACCAAAGCAAGGCAGATGGGTGGCACCAATGGATAAACTGCTTTTCAAGGACAGGCTGGTCACAGCGGAGCTGAGACAGAGCCAGAGGCACCTCGGTCTGTCTGCTGAGCTGAGCAGCCTCACCACCATGAGCAATTAGCGTTCGTGCAGAGAGGTCTGACAGACCCTGTTCTGCAAATGCTGAAGTGTTGACACTTCCCAGCAAGGTGCACCTCGTGTTGATGGCAAAGAGGAAACTGCTGTGGTAAATCTGCAGGGTTTTCCTGCTACACCTTCCTGCTAGAACTCAGGGGCAGCCCGGTGCTGATGGCCACGCTCAGCTCAGCAATCACAGAAGTATGGAATGGTCTGGGTTGGAAGAGACCTTGAAGACCATCCAGTTCCACCCCTTGCCATGGCAAGGACATCTTCCACTAGGCTCGCTCTGAGCTCTGTCCAACCTGGATGAACATTTCCCTGGCTCCCATGGGAACACCCCAGTGCCTTGGACAGCTTCACAGCTTCCCCTCCTGGGTGTTTCCACTGCTTTAGCTTTGAATTTGAGCCTCCTGACAAACAGCACACTGGGTACCCCCCACCTCCACAGCCAAATCCTTGCCGTTGCAGCCAAGCCCTGCTGAAGATGTTATCAGGAAAGGGAATTATTTGCTCCTGGAGAATGTTCTTGTGCCTCGCAGCTATCGGGCTGCACAAATATGTGGAGTGTTGCCGATAACTCGCCGAGGGAAGTCTGGAAAACGGAATCTGCAAAGAAATAATTCTGACTGTAGACTCTTATTTTATGTATTTCTGTTTCCTTCCTTCTTCACCCCCCCTCTTCCCCCCCTTCTTCCCCCCCCCATTTCATTTACATCTAAATGGGGTCTTTGTTTTTCCTGAGTTAATATTTAGTCACTGGTTCCCATTCAAGGCTCCTAGCTCAGTTTCTCAGAGCAGAGGCTTCCCCAGGGAGAGCAGGATCCGAGCAGGACGTGGATCCTGTGCCATGCAGCAACTCCAGGTATTCACAGACCATGCTGGAAATGGCTTTTCCATATGGATTTGTAACTGAGTGATGCAAAGTTGTTTATTACCAGCACACAGAAATCACTAGCACATCCTGTATCACAGAATCATCTAGGTTGGAAAAGAACTGTGAAGTCATCGAGTTCAACCTGTGACTGTCACCAGCTTGTCACCCAGACCAGAGCACTGAGTGCCATGTCCAGTGGTTCCTTGGACATCTCCAGGGATGGGGACTTCACCACCTCTCCAGGAAATCCATTCCAATGGTTACCAACCCTTTCCATGAAAAAATTCCTCCGTATTTGGTCTAACAAAATTCCAGGATTGAGCCCACTTTAAAGGTGATCCATCCAATGTCACCATCAGACTGAAAGTTCACACAACTTCAGTTAAAGAGACACTTCCCACAGACTCTGCTTGAACAAGGATGTATTTCCAGCTAATCGTTTTAGATCCTCCCAGAGACTTGCATTAACTCCAGGATCAGACAAGAGAAACTGTCCATTAAGGGATTGATTTCCACGAAGGTAGCAGCCCCTCTTTGTTCAGCTGCTGTCAGAGCAGCCGAGGGTGCTCTGTTGATTTACAAGGCTCCAGCACTCCTCATCATCACTTTTTCTTGCCTTTTGCATTGAGGCTACAAGAAAATATGTTTGCTTCCAGGCTTGTCTATATGCAGAAGTATTATGGTCTTATCTGCCAGCTGAGCCACAGCAGCTGGAACTGAAAGCTTGTAGTTATTTCAATACAAGACCCTGTTACATCATATCCTCTAAACGGGATTTAATTTCTGTTTGTAAATAAGCAGATACTTTAAGCAGGGGGAAAATGGATATTTATAAGCTTAACTAAAGCATCTGCTTAGACTGACACTGAAATAAATACAGGTGGGGTTATAACCTATAAACACAGCAGTTTTTCTAACCAGGGGCTGTAAGGTGAGACCTCAGACTGATTCCATCCAACCTAATTCATGCAGCTGCACAGACTTTTTGGGTTTGGTTTGTTTTGTTTTCTCCAAGTGTTTCCTGATTTTGCTCAAGTCAGCTGGGAATGGGATTTGGCTGTACAGCAGGATCTGACTTCCCATGGAGCAGCAATGGTTGAAAACCCAGGGATGCAGAGTTGGGTACAGCCCTTGGGTGAAGACAAGAAGGTATCAGTCACCATCTGACTGCCTTGCCTGAATTGCTTGCCAGAATTGTCTGCATCTTATGCCAAGAAAATAGAAATACTGGAGAGGTTATGCTGAAAAAAAAATTAATCTTTGGTGTGGGAACACCAAGAGTTGTCCATGCCACGGAGGGTCCCAAACTCTCAGCCCACACAACACCAGGATGGAGGTGGGGCTTTGTTGGGACCAGAAGAAAAGCAGGGAGGATCTTGTGGGGGGAAAGAAATGGAAAGTCCAAGGAGCCATTGGGTGCAGAACACACATGATGGTGGCCAAGGAGCTCAGGAGGATTTGTGAGGATTTACAATCATGGAGTGGTCTGGGTTGGGAGGGACCTTCAAAGACCATCCAGTTCCAACCACTCCCAGCACCATTCCTTGAAGGACACCACCAAATGATCTCCATTTGGCCACTGAGCCTACAACATTTTGGACATGATGATCCAGGTAATTCCTTCTCTTAGGGAACAGCTGAATTTGTGCTTGTCTTAGAGACAAGGTGAGATCAAAGGGAAGGAACCCATGGTCAGAGCCCTCTTGCTTAAATAGCTGGTGGGAAGAGGATTTTCCAGGCATGTTCTGCAATGGCACCCAGCCCATTCCCCAGCCACCAGGCCCTGCTGCCCTCTGTGGACCCTCTCTGACAGCCAAGGCCAGAAGAGCAATGCCCTCTTCTCCCTCGTTTCAGCATAGCTACATTTCCTTGGCACATCAGCATTTTTCAAAGTGAAATACCAGGAAAAACCACCCCTACACCCCCTTCCTGTGGAGAGATTTCGAGCAGACCACAGTGAGATGCACCCGTGTCCTTCAGCTGAGCCCTCCTGGGCACACACACAGCCTGGGAGACCCACAGATTGAATTCTCACCAGAAGAAAGCTGAATTCAAGATTTAAGAACATGAGGTTGGCACTTGGCTCCAAACCCCTCCTGCCTGCTCAGCTGTTGACCACAGCAGGATGATTGCACAGCCAGGCTCAGTGTAATTATTCTGCTTTCTGTCTTGAAGCCACGCAGAGACGGAGTTACATAACAATACTGCTTAAGCACTTGCAAAATGCACAATTTGATTAATCTCAGCAATGTGCCGGCTCCGGGATCTAAAAAGACAGCCATGTGCATTTTAACAAAGTTAAAGCCCAAAGCTTTTCATTTCATCCTAATGGATAGCAAAGGTCATTCTCCATTTGATAGATGATGCTGCTGCATTTGTCTCCTGGCTGGCAAGGCTGGATATCTGAAGTTCGTGTTAATGAGATTCCTCCTACCACAGGCACGGAATTCTCCAGTGAGGCACTGGCACTGGATTTATCGTGGAGATGCCCATTCTGCGTCCACACAACAGGATAAATGCAACTTCCCATCATGCTGATGAGGTGCCCACGGCAGCTATGTCCAGAGGAAATGATGTTTTCCATGGCATAAATCCCAGGTAGTGGCAACTGACTCTGCACCTAGACGTAGTCCTTCTCCTCGTGACTCAGTTCAGCAACATTTTTCAGGAGGAACAGGTACCAGCAAAGAATTAAAGTGTAGATTCTACGCTTTTCCCTTGGGAAAAACGCCTGAAATAAAGCTATCAGCTCGAATCCTGAAGGGATGATATTTATTTCGCTTGCAGAACCTCTTAGCAGCATCCAGAAGCCACGGAGTTCCCGGGCTGGACCATAAATCAGCAGGGATGTGTTCATGTGCTTAACGGTGCTCCTGTGTCTCACAGGGCGAGAGGTGGTGAATTAAAGCCTTGGGAGATGCAGAGTCTCTTTTCCAAGAGTGAGGTAGGAGCCATGGCAGGAAATGGGACCAGACAGCAGCACGGAGCAGGAGATCCTTCTGCAGAGGAGAAGGACGTGGTGGGAAGCCCAGGAGCTGTAAAATCCCCAGAAGAGCAAGCCCTGTGTGACAGCCTTCCTCCTTCTCCTTTCTGATGCTGAAGGAGCCCAGCAGATCGTCAGGGAGGCAGTGGAAGGGAAAGCTCAGGAGATGGGATCTGGGAGAAGAATTCCTAGCTGGAGCAGCAACTCCTGAGCTGGGCATGAAGAACAGGACCCCTTGTCCCAACAATTTATCCCAGCACTGTGGGGTTTGAGGGCTGTGCCAACAAGGAGACTGACCTTGCTGCATCTTCGTAGAATCATGGAATGGTTTGGATTGGAAGGGAATTTAAAGCCCATCTCGTTCCAACCCCCCTCCATGGGCAGGGGCACCTTCCACTATCCCAGGTTGCTCCAAGCTCCATCCAACCTGGCCTTGGACACTTCCAGGGGTGAGGCAATGACAGATCCCTGATAACCTGGGCACTCACACATACATGTACGTAACTCTTTCTTGGAGCTGGAGATATCCACCTGTGGTTTGCCTCTGGAGAATCCTGTGTTTTCCATCTGCCTCCTTCTGCAAAGGCAGGAAAGTCCTGAGTGCTGATGAGGGACTTGAAGTGATTGGGAATGCTTCAAACACAGGGGTTTGTCCTTAAATTACATGGCCCATTAACAAGCCTAAATTTAAACAACACTATCAGCAGGAGATCTGAGGGAGAAGGTGGCTTCAATTTTCATGCAAATGACACATAACTGAATACCAGAAATTTAATATACTGATAACAGCCCTTCAAATCCAGTCTACCCAACTGCAATTACTGAAGTGTACACCAAGGCCCCCAAAATCTTGAGAATGACACTGGAAAGATCAGCAACCTACAGAAAGCATTCACTTTTTCTTTTTTCTTTCTTTTGTCTTTAATTTGACATTGGTGTTTTGAGATTTGATCTTTTGAAACTACTCAGTACCAATGAGAAATTAATAATACAATTAAATACCCCATGCAGGTAGTGAAGGAGTTGAGTTAGCCCAGGTGCCCAAAAGGCTTCTCTAACATACAGAATCATAGAATCATGGGATATCCTGAGTTGGAAAGGACCCACAAGGATCACCAAGCCCAACTCCTGGCCCTGCACAGCATAACCCCAAAAATCACACCATATGCCTGAGAACATCATCCAAACGCTTCTAGAGCTCTGTCAGCCTTCATGCCACGACCAGTTCCAGTTCTCAACCATTCCTGGATGAAGAACCTTTTCCTAACTTCCAACCTAAACCTAAACCCCTGACCCAGGCTTTGTGCTGCCTTGAAGGATCACACACTTCTGCCAAACCCCAAAGCATCCCTGGGCTGTTTGATGGGCTGAGTGTGACCTCAGCAGATCAAACGAACCCCTCGGTCCCAAAACCAAAGGTCAGCGATTGTGCTGAGCTGACACATGATGAGCCCTGCTGACCACCAGGCCCTTCACGTGTCGGGCAGCAGACAATCCCACACAATGGTGCCTTTCATCCTGACCTCCAAACCCCACCTCATTTTGGGCCACCACACTGCCCTCTCGGTCCGCGTGACTTCGCCGCCTGCCTTTGCCTCAGGACAGGCAAAGAAATCATGACAGGAAAGCTTAAAGAGCTGCCAGCACCCAAAATTCCTGCTTATTAGGCATAATCATAATCCTATAATGACAATGTAGTACATTGTAATTTGCAGGAGAGGAGAAATCTTGACATAAATTGCTCCCCCCTGATTCACCGACCCGAGTGCAATTCTGGCACATTGGTTATGGGGAAGAGATTCTTCATCACAGAATCCCAGAACATCCTCTGTTGGAAGGGAACCACGAGGATCATCAAGTCCAGCTCGTGGCTCTGCACAGAACACCCCCAAAATCAAACCATGTGATTTATGTGCAAGCCTGAAAGGGAGAGGGTTTGGTATGAGTGACACTCCCCTCTCCCACAGTAAAAGACCAATTTATGGGAATTTCAGCACCCGCCAGGCTCAGCCCATGATGCTTGAGGTCACTACTTGCATCCCAGAAGGCAAAAATGTGCCACTCACAGTCCAGAACTCACCTCTCCAAGCCATTGTGCAAATAAATGGAGCCAGAAACGTGGCCCTTGGGGTCATGGGTGAGTGCTGGGGTTGCAGGGCTGGGTTAACAATTGAATGGATGACCTTAAGGGTCTTTTCCAACCTCAGTGGCTCGACGCAAGCAACCTGTCCTGTGAAGCACTGAGAAAACAGGGGACAAATTTTGAGCCAGAAAGGTGCCTTTTGGTGCCCACTCTGACTGGATTTCTGCTGCCTTTGGGTTGCCCCAGGGCCAGGCTGCAGCCCTACAGCCCATCCCAGGCACAGCCCTGGCACCACAAGGATCAGCTGGGCTGAGTTCCATCCAGATGCTGCAATGCTGCTGCAAAGGTTCCCAGAGCTGCTGGGGCTTTTAAGCCTTAAAACACAAATAAGATTTACTGGGAGTTGCTGCAATTTCAGGAAAGCTGAGTGACTGGGCTCCCTCCCCGTGGAATGCAGATGCTGCCATAGGATCTGAGGGCATTTCTTTGTGGGGTTCTCCTTGGGACTCCCAGCAGACACATCCACATTTCACCCCCAGCGCTTTCACCCCATCCTGGTCCCTGCTAATAAACATTTAAAATAAGAATCTGGGAGAGTCCCCAGGACACGTTAAAGGTTATCACAGCTCCATTACTCATCCTGGAGGGGAGGGAGGAGAGCAGCAGCTGACTCACATCACAGCAGCACAGAGAGGGGCTGCCCTTGGACTCGGGGCTGCTCCATGAGCACAGACCGTGGTCTTCCTCCACAACTTCTCCTTTTCCTGACTCTCTCCCCAAATGCTGCTCTGACGAGCATGAGAGAATCTTAATTTCCCCTCTGCATGTGTGGGTGTGTACCTGCAAGGGGATACTCCTGCTTTTCCACCTGAATATTAACATCCCCGGCAGTCTCCACATCTCCCAGGGCTCTGAGCCTCTCTCCAAACTTCCCCCACACGCTGCACATCCCATCCTCACCCCAGCTCATTTCCTGCTCTTTGCTAAAGGAAAAAACAGCTGTCAAGCATGTCCAAAAATTGCCCCAAAGCCATGAAGGCTCTTAGCTCAGCTAGAAAACCCTAGACACCCTGAAGGATGTGCCAGAGCTCTCTCCCTGCCATGGGCAGGCTCAGCCCTGCTCCCAGCACAGTCCAGAGGAGCCTTGGCTCTGCAGAACAGTGGGGAAGGAAGGCTGCAGGCAGGAGTGCTGGGAAAAGGTCATTTTTTGGCTTGGCACTGAGTCAGAGCTGCATTTTCTGCCTTTTGACAGCATTACCCAGAACACCCAGATGCCCAAAGTACCTCTGCAGGAAGGAGCCCATAAAGTTGACCAGTTGTTTCTTGGTTCAGGGCATGGCCAGGGTGTAAAAACAGTCCCCTGGGGGCTGTTTATCCCCAAGCCTGACCTTTCAACCTTAATTACTTTATAGCAGCCATTTAAAATCATCCCCCATATCCATGCAAACACCATGGGTAGCACCTCCTGGGAATGGCATGGCTAATGGAGAGCAGGGAGAGAGCTGCAAAATTGATGTTTCTTGCCTTCCCTGTGAAACAGAGCAAACTCCTCTCCCAGCAAAGCAGCCATTCCTTTTTTTTCTCCAGCCATCTGCGTTATTTTTGTGTCATGTTGCTGGTTAAAAATACCCCTTGCCAGCAAGAACAGAGTTATTTGGAGCACCCTTTTTTATCTTTGTTTGGGAAGAGCACACGCCACCATCAGCTGCTTCCTTCCTCCTAAAAATCATCTTCTGCAAGAAAAACATCGATCCCGTGCCTGCTCTGTGGGCTTGGAGAGATGACTGTGGCCATGAGGGGCTCTCCAGGCCTGAACTCTCCAGCACAAGGGGACAAAGACACAAGTGCCTGTCACACGTAGGGAAATGGGAGAGACCTTCCAGTATCCCCTCTGGATGTCAAAGCTTGTGGCTTCTGAAGGGGATCCTGCAAGAACATCCCTGGCTGCAGAGAAAAAAAGTAAATGTATGGGTCTGGAGCCCAAGATGAGCTCACTGGGGGGTTCCTGCTTGTGGATCATCTCCATGACATGGGACACCCTGAGGACATCAAGAATGAGAAGTCAGTAATGACCATAAATAATCTGTGAGTGAACCTGGAGTCGATGATGGAGCCAGCAGAGCCCCAGAGCCTCCCCTGCCCTCCCAGAGCTGTCTCTTCAGAGGAACAAATCACATGGGGAGAGTCCTTGCAGCCCCTCTGGATGGGCATGTGGGGAAGGAGGTGTCCAGGAAACCCGAAGTTCCTTCAGGATCCTGAACAAAAACAATTTGATGGTGCCAAAAGCCAGGATATTCATTAATAACCACAACTATTAATAGTATCCATGGAGCATCCCTCAAAATTCACTCTCCCAAAAAGCATCTCATAATCTGTTAGGTTGGGCAAAACTATCTCCCTCAATCTTCAGCAATCTTTTGTTGTTTTTATTTACTGCAGGGTATTCTGAGACCCGAAAGGATTCCTGGGGAAACTGTAGCACCCTGTGCTCAGCAGTGCTGTGCCCTCATCACTGAATCAGCCCTTTCTTTCCTCCCTTTTTTTTTTTTTTCCCAGGCTAAAGTAATCAGGGAGTAAAAGTCTGGAATCCAACCACAAGGAGCATGAAAATATTTAAACAAGCTGGTTTAAATCAAGGCTGTGACTTGCCTTTGTAATGCCCTCTTTGGTCAAGGCCTCAACACGTTGCTGCATTTTGGAGCAGGAAGCAGGGTTTGCTTCATCCACTCTTGGGACAGGCATGGAGGCAGAAGGATGGCCTGTGGTCTCCAATGTTCCAGAGAGAAAAAGGAAATTTTTTAATGATGTTTGGGGTGTTTTTGTAGTTAATCAGAACAGGGGTGGCTTGGATCCAGCCTATGGTCAGCCAGGCTTCCACTGCCCGTCCCTCTCCATCCTGCGGCTCCCACTGGACATGGGACAGTGTGGAAGGAGCCCAGAGCACCAGAGGTGACACTGAGCCTCCCAATGGCTCCAATTTCTTCATTTCCTGGGTTTTTCCCTTTCTCTGTGCACCCAAAGGAACTGTGTGCCTCCATTCCCCACCTGTCCTCCCTAGAAAACACATCAAAGCCAAGCCCTGCGCTCAGCAAAGGCTGGGGCAGCCCAGTCTCCTGCTTTCCAAGGCAAACAACGACTTTGATTAGGAACTATGCCTAATTAACCAAGCAGTGTTGATGACTCAGCTGCCTGTCAAAAGCTTTTTTGCTCTGGTTTCCACTTTTCACAGCTTGACCCAGCCTCTGCCCCTGTGTGCATCAGCCCAGACCCGAAAGCTCAGGGAAATCCCAGTCACACCAACCAGGTCCTTCAGCTTGGCCTCAAGCTGTGGCATCTCTTTGAGCGAATTTGGCAAAACCCCTCCTGCAGGGGCCTCCTGAAAAGGAGATTATTTTTGCCCTCATTTGAATTTGGAGAAGCAAACAGGCTCTGTTGATTCAGACATCACACTTAGGCTCGGGGCGGTAAATAGTGCAAGGTTTGCTCTTTTCGCCAGCTTGCTCGGCAAATCAATAGAAGGACTCAAAAGCGTATTGTCATCATAAACGGAGGAATTCATTAATGGCCCTTGTTTGCCGCCGTGTTTTAACGGAAGGCAGAGCAAATACATCCAGAGGGTGCTCGCTGAGGCTGGCAGCACGAGCCAGGATCTCCTGCCACTTGGAATTTGCCTGGGAGAGAGAGGTGACGGAGGTGAAGAGGTGGCAGGACCTCGGTGAGGATGGCTGGACGCTTGGGATTTGCATCGCTCTTCCTGTGTGTATCCTGAGGGAAAGAAATTCATTTTTTGGACGTGCTCTCCAACACCTCTGCTCCCCGGGAGGCATTTTGGGAGTGGAGGGATGTGTGTGGCTGAACTCTCACCCCTCACAGAGCCTATTATCTCACCAGAGGGAGAGATTTCGTCTCATTTAACGCCTCTGGACAAAACACGTGAAAACTGCATTTCTCTAAATATTCCCTCCCACAGCTGTGTTCCCTTTCCACGAATCACCAGGACGCAGCCAGAGCAGCTGTCCTGGAGGTTATATGTGCTCAGAGAATATGTTTTTTGGCACTGATCTGAGCAGTTTCCCCGCAGCACTTTTGAAGTGCAAAAGGGGAAAGATGCAAAGCGTCAGCTCAGTCACACAGCTCCAGGAGCAATAAGCCATGATCCCATCCAGTCCCACGAGCCTCTGTCGGCAGCAGGCTGGAGTCTGGGCATGCCAAGAGGTTCATGTGTCCCATTTCGTGAGCAAACCCTCCTTCCAGACATACTGGGGAGCAGGGTCAGATCCAGACACAAGGTGGGATCCAGCTCTCCTACCCTTGCCCATGTCCCATGGATCCTCCTGGGATTTCGGCAGCAGGAATGAGGGAAATCCGTGGCATTTGCCCAACATCCAGGTACCTGCAACCCTGTTTGAATGGAAGGCATTGCAGATATCCTAATGGCTTTTAAAACTTTTTACAGTTTTCTCCCCACTTGCTCTGCAGCAGAAATTACCGAGTGCAAAGTTCCACACCTGGACTGGGGCAACCCTTGGTTTTGACACAAGCTGAGGGTAAAAGGGAGTGAAAGCAGCTCAGCCAAGAAGGATCTGGGGGTGCTGGGGGGTGAAAGGCTGGACATCACCTTGCCATGTGCGCTGGCAGCCCAGAAAGCCAAATGTGTCCTGGGCTGCACCCAAAGCAGCTCTGGCAGAAGGTGAGGGAGGGAATTCTGCTCCTCTGCTTCATTCTCATGAGGCCCCAACTGCAGTGCTGCATCAGCTCTGGGAGTCCCAACATCAGGACATGGAGCTGTTGGAGTGAGTCCAGAGGAGGCCACGGAGATGCTCCAAGGGCTGCAGCCAGGCTGGGAGAGCTGGGAACGTTCACCTGGAGAAGAGAAGCTCCAGTGAGAGCTCAGAGCTTTTTCCAGTGCCTAAAGGAGCTCCAGGAGAGCTGCAGAGGGACTGGGGACAAGGGATGGAGGGACAGGACACAGGGAATGGCTTCCCACTGCCAGAGGGCAGGGATGGATGGGAGATTGGGAAGAAATTCCTGTTTGGGAGGGTGGTGAGGTCCTGACACAGTTTTCCAGAGAAGCTGTGACTGCCACATCTCTGGCAGTGTTCCAGGCCAGGTTGGATGGGGCTTGGAGCAACCTGGGATTGTGGAAAGTGTTTCTGCTCATTGGAATAATTTTGGAAGGTGATGGCCTTGAACCCAAGCTGTTCTATGATTCTGCTGTCCCACAGTAAATCATCCTGGCACAGCCCCTGCACTCTCACCCAGGGATTAATCTGGCCCCATATAGTGCCTGCCTCAAATGGAGCCGCCGCCAAAACCAAGCTCATTTGCACATATTTATCATCAGGAAAAAAATAGCCGCTCAGTGATCCAGAACATTCATCTCTAAATATTTACAAAGCATTATTTATCCGAATAAAAGAGACATTTTTCACTCAACAGACCAGGCATATGGTAGCAGCGTGCGGTAGGAGACGAATTGCGCTGAGTAATTCTGAACAGATTTAATGCCAGCAATAATTATTTTTAATCAGACAGAAAGTTCCCTGGGTGATAACTGAACATGCAGCATTTGAAAGCAATTCCGGCGGCCCGCCTTGTTGGATATTATTTGTTCAAATGTGCTTGTTGTGCTTTTTGGTACTTCAGTGCAACTACCACTCGCCTTCCCATCTCCCTTGGGGAAGGGAAAAAACAAGGAGGGAAAAAAACCCCACAAACCCCAAGCCCTCTGTCATTTATTTCAAGCATGTCTTTTAATTACAGCGCTGCATTTAGATAGTGTACAAAATATTCCGGGCTGGATGCCTGTTTAACAGACTCCCCAGTTGCTGCTCGAAGCTGCTCAGCAGAACACAGGGTGAATCATTATGAAATCTCTCACTTCACTACCGGGGAGAATGGAGAACCAAATGTACTGACGGCAAACATTTAAGGAAGGATGGCACAGGAGGAGGGATTTTGCCAGGCTTTGGTGTTTCAGGGGAGTTTTGATAGATGCTACTGTGAGAAACACAGCAGGTTCCCAGCCCCAAATCGCTCCCTGCTGTGCTGCAGGATGAGGTGTTTTGTGTCACCCACCTGTCCTCGTGTCAGCATGCTGTGACTCTCTCAAATGCCCTCCCCAGGGACCTTGAGCTCCCAGAGGTTTCGTAACACTGGAAGAACACACCTGGAGAAGATACAGAAACCTTTGGTTTCATAGATTCATAGGATGGTTTGGGTTGGAGAGGACCTTAAAACTCACCTAATTCCAACCCCTGCCATGGGCACGGACACCTTCCACTATCCCAGGTCGCTCCATGCCACATCCAACCTGGCCTTGGACACTTCCAGGGATCCAGGGGCACCATTTCTCCATAGCCTTGGGACTGTGACCCAGTGTCCAGGCATGGGCACGGCCATATCCAGTTCCCTCACCAGCTATTTCCATCTGGGAAGGCGAGGAACAATGGAAACAGGATGCCAGGGACAGGCTGGGCTGGGAACACAATCCCTGCGCCAGACAAGGATACAGCCAGAGGTGAGCAGGGCACACAAATGAGGCCAATGGCATATTAATGAGCAATGAGATCTACCTGGCAACAGCTCGTCCATCTGCTGAATAAGCCCCTGTAACGAGCTTACCTGGGCTCTTTGTGAGGCACTGGGAGGGAGCAGCGGCACCCAGAGCCTCCCTGCCAGCACTGGGCTCAGCGCTGATCCCCTGCCACCACAATCCCCACGCTCAGCCCTCAAAAGCAACAGCTCAGGAAAGATTAGGTTATGTTTCTGGCAGGGCTCAGGGTTTCCAAGTCCGCTGCAATTACAGTGACAATGACAGGGCTGCCGATGGCTGCAGAGTCAGGGGAGCAGCGTGGGAGCTGCTGCAATTTGAGGGTTGGTTCGTGTGGCTTCCAGAGTTAGAGAATGTCAATTCCTGCTGGGGGGTGTGACCAACGCTGGGACATCATTGCCTAAACCTGCACTGACTGTGGGGCGTAATCCCAGCCCTGGCAAACCCACAGTTAAAGGTCAAAGAAGAAGGAGGGATGAGGAAAAGCAGTGTTGAGAGACAGCTTTCATTTCTGGTCCGGAAGAATATGAGCCCACAAGGAGGATACTTTGTGTCTGATGGATTCGCAGATGCTCAGGGCATCAATCTCCTTGTCTCAGAGAAAATTTATCCAGGAGGGCCATGAACATCTACATCATCTGGAGGTATCTGCCTGGAGATGTGTCTCAGAGCTTCAAACGTCCTCCAGGAAAGATGAGGAGTTCAGAAAATCCTTTTCAGCCTCATTTGGGGGATCCAGCAGAGATTCCATAAAGACAGATCCACCCCATTAATCCCCAAGGCTCTCCCCATGTCTGTCAGCCTATTTCCAATAACCCAAAGCAGGTGATCACCAAATTCAGGAATGCAGCTGATGAGAAGGAGGATTTTCCTTTTCAATTATAGGAGTGGAAACAAAAACCACCTTACTCAGCAGAATGCATCCCCTGCACCTGAAAATTGCTCTAACCTGCTTCTAAATGGGATGGATATCTCTGATCCTCCAATTGTTTGCATTCAGGGAAGACAAATGGGATTTTGCTTTCATCCCCGGAGCCTTGGGGCTCAGCTGGGCTGGAGCACACAGCAGCACACACAGGTTGTTTCAGCAAGTGGAGAGCTCAAGGGGAATCATCTCGAGCCTCTGAAGGGCTGTGGTCAGGCTGAGCGGGTCTGGGGTTTGAGGTGTGATAGTCAAGATTATTTTAGGCAGGAAAAAACAGCACTGCTTCATCCCAAGTGCAGGAGGTAACTCTGGACTTGCTCCCCACCATGGCTTGGGGCAGTCCTGGGTGCTGGGATGCTCCTGGGGAGAAATTTGGGAGATGCTGGGAAGAACTTCCCATGCAACACTGGGCTTGGCCATAAACACACCCAGGAGAGACTCACCTGCCCAAGCCAGCCCAGCAGGGCCCCAGACAGGAGCTCTGCCAAAAACCTTCACCAGCACTGACCGTGACTTCCAGCCAGACCTCAGCCCCTGGACCTGATAGTGGTTTTCCCACACTCCCAAGCAGATAAATTTTGGGATGATGCTCAGCTTTACCAGCGCCAGGCTCAGAGGTGAAATGATTGCTCCTCATTGCCAGCATCAAAGCCGTGCTGTCCCAGCGTTCCCAGCAGTTCATTATCCCTCCCTGCCTCCTTGTCCTGCCATAATAAGGCAGGAGGCACAAGTCAAAGGCATCATTCCGGGGAAAGCTCTCAGGAAATGTTCATCAGACTTGCCCCTTTCTAATGAGAGTCACCTCATTTACATGCTCATTTAACGCTACACTCCACATCCAACAGCACATCCCAGCCACCTCCTTCCTTTACCTAAAACCCATTCACAAAAACACCATTTCCCCTAAATCCTAATTAGGCCACTGTGACCCCAAATAAGCTTCAGCAAACCCCTTTTGTGTCCAAACAGCACAGCCTCCCAAAGGCTTTACCCAAACACCCTCATCACGAGGTTAATTCCAGCCCAACGAATTAACAGTTCTGCGAGCTTCGTCCGATTAACAAAATTGAAATGCCTGGGAAAAAAAAATAGGGAAATCATTCCTGAGTCTGTTCCTGCGGCAGAACAAACACCCTTCTGCCCCAGGGAAGCCTCTCCTGATATTTCCTGCCTCCCCCATGACCCTTTCCAAAATCTCAAGCGTGGCTGGCAGCCCATAAACCTCCCTGCGAGGGCCTATCCCAAAAAACACCCAGAGCTTTATGATCCATCTGTCTGGAGGCTCTCAGGTTGAAGGAAGTGCTCAGATTAACTGAGAAAAAAGCAAATTTTTGCCCATTTCTGGTCTGCTACCATAAGGTGCCAATGCAATATTGTGGTTCCCGCGATAGGAGCAATATGCAGCAGCTCAGAGTGGGTTGATGCCCACACATCCTTGCCTCAGGCAGGGCTGAGCATCCCCACCATGAGCATCTTCTGCCCATCAGGACCCTCACAAGCTCATTTAGGAGGGCTTTGCACGGCTGCTCCTCCTTTATAGCTAGAGCAGGGACCTTGCTGGAAGCCCCCGTTCTAATCCTGATAATCCTGATATCCATCCAGCCTGGTGTAAGGAGGCATTTTCTAAATATTCCAGTATTAATTTCAAATATTCCTAAGGAGGTATTTTCAAATATTCTGGTATTAATTTCAAATATTCCTTTTTTTTTTCTTTTAACAAATAGCATGGAAAACACAAATAAAGAATCCTGTCGTGCTCTGAACAGTCACTACTCCTATTCCCATAAGCTGGGGGTCACAGGGATGTTGTGAAAGCAATTCAGGGAGCTCACAGTAATTCACCCCCAAAGGGATTTCCCACTTTGCTGCCGGCAGAAATGGCCCTGTCAGATCTTTCATCAGTTTAACAAGCTGTGCCTCAAAATCAGTTTTGAGGTCTTTCACCCCCAACAATCCTATTAGCCCCAGCCATCCCAGGATCCCACAGCCATGTGCTGATCCCCTCTCAGATTTATTCCTGCCTGCTTCAGAGCCATTTGTTTTTCTGCTGACACTGCCCTTCCAGTTAAATCAGTTTGCTTCCCTCCCTGGTGTTTACATTCCCGCTGTATTTATAGGCAGCCATCACGTCCTCTCCCAACATCCTTGGCCAAACACAGATGATATTTTTCAGCTCCATGCCTAAAATAGGTCCTTTTCCCCTGCCCTTCCCAAAGCCCTTGTGCTGCACCTGCTGCAGTTTAAACTCACCCTTTTTTGGGGGCAAGCACCAGAACTCTGTGGCACATTCCCAAAGAGGCTTCCCCAGCATTTTGCAGAGTCCTTAAATACCTCCTCATCTTTATTTTGCTTATTATGCTTTAGGGTTGAATTTTCCTTTCTCCCAGCAGCATCCCATATCAACGGCACTCAGGGAATGCACCAAGGCCTTTGTTCCCCTTTGAATTTCCACTCACAAGCCCTCAGTCTAGTTGAAAATCTGCTTCATCTCCCAAATTCTCGAGCCCCCCCTTTGCAATATGGGATTTGCCCTGTTTTACATCACCCCTAACCCACTCCCTCACTTTCCCAGCCCTCCCCCAGGCCTCAAGAGCACCACTGACCCTCAGTCTCCCTCTGCAATCTCCTGCCAGCACGTGTTCAATGTTCTAGGGAAGGTAGGCAGACTCCACACACCATGCATTTTCCTTGCATAGAAGCTCTGCTCCCTTTCAAAGAAAGAAATCTAGTGACAGCACTTTGGCATCATCTATGGCAAAATCCCATTTTCTTGTACCTGCTGGCATCCAGTGGGGGAAAAAAACCAAGGGAGAGCATCCTCATAGCGAGTCTTCATGGCAGAGATTTAATTTTCATATTGCTCATTAACTCCCCCAGCAGCAAACTCACTGCCCATACTTCATAACTCCAATTATTCCCTCCATCCCCTTTCATCCCACAGTCTCCCAAGCACTGCAAGCTCAGGAAAATAAAATCATCTCAATGACTAGCTCTTTTTATCCCCCTATTTCAAGTCTTTTCTGTTCTCCAGTCAGATGATACCACCTCTGACTTCTCTGTCCACAAAAGGCTACCTTAAGTTATTTGATGTAAATGCTGCAGGGAGAAAAACTCAGCCCATTTAGGGTTATTATCTCTCCAGAATGCCATATATTATCCAGCAATCTCCAGCTAAGCAGGGGGTATGCTGGATCTCTGCATTATCTTGTTTGGAGAGCACAGATTGCTCACTACGTGGTTCTTACCATGAAGAATACATTAAAAAAAAAAAATAGAAAGCATCCACTTAGGCTGCAGATATTATCCCGGTGGGGAAAAAAATGAAGAGAAATTAAAAGAAAGAAATTATTGCTAATGGCCCAGGCTTCATCCCAAACACAGGAAGTGTCCCAAAATCTGGCTTTGTAACACTTGGTGCCTGTGATTCTCTGTGTGGCTTACATGAGTGTCAGAAAGGGATGCTCAGAGCAAAAGGCAGAGTTTACACGTCAGAGCTGTGTGAATACATCAGGGGATTATGCCTCTCACTGTATTTCCTCCTGGAGCTCAGAAACCACGAAGAGGCCACAAGGGCGATCACAAGCTGGAGCCCCTCTGCTCTGCAGCCAGGCTGGGAGCTGGGGCTGTCCAGCCTGGAGAAGAGAAGGTTCCAGGGTGGCTTTAGGAGTCACTTTCAGTGTCTAAAGTGGCTCTAAGAGAACCAGAGAGGGACTTTGGACAAGGGGTGGAGGGATGGGACAAAGGGGAGCTGGTTTAAGCTCAAGGAGGGCAGATCTAGATGAGATTAGTAAAACATTCCTCCCTGTGAAGGTGGGGAGGCCCTGGCACAGGCTGCCCAGAGAAGCTGTGGCTGCCCCTGGATCCCTGGAAGTGTCCAAGGCCAGGTTGGACAGGGCTTGGAGCAACCTGGGATAGTGGAAGGTGTCCCTGCCCATGGCAGTGGGTGGGAACTGGATGAGCTTTCCAACCCAAACCATTCTGGGATTCTGTGAAGCTCAATGTCTCAGTATCTCTGTGCTTCCAGCATGTTTAGGATTGGTGACTCTCGTGTTTTCAGGCCAAGGGGCAGAGGTGAACCAAGGATGAGCAGCACTGGTGAGTTCCACAAGCACCAGCCTCATCCCAGCAAATAAAAAGCTGCCTCCATGTTCTCCACCACTACAGAGAAGGAAAAATCCTGCTGGTTGGAGCTACATGGAGCCACTTGAGACAGGAACCACAGCTCCCTGCTGGAGACCCATCAGGCAATGGGCATAGCTCCCTGGGTTTTCTGTTTTTTAGGGAAAGAGACCCCACAAGGAGCTCAGGTCTCTGCCAGAACACACCTCAGGGACTTCACGGGCATTTCATAACTACACCAGCACGAGTCGCTTATAGACTTAAAGAGATAAGACATTTTTCATGGCCATGGTAATCAATTCCTCTGCTCAATTAGCCATGCAGATCTAAGAAAATACGGATCTCATTTCTAGAGCAAAAAAAAACCCCAGAATTTCTACAGCAAAGCTGCACTCGAGGAGGCTCAGCAGCAGCAGCAGTGTGATGAGCACCAGCCCTTCACCATCCAGAGAGTGATCCAGGAGCCAAGGGGGGAAATTAGGTGGGACATGGGGCAGATGGGGACAACATCCTGCCCTGGGGCTGGGAAGATGTTGGGGTTATCCGTGGAGCACACAGTGCACACCCAATGTCTGTCCCCAGCCTGAGCTTCCCCCATCATTTGCCTTTGCTGGAGGGAACAACTCGGAAAAATCCATGGCCATGTCCTCTGAGACCACGGCTGGGGACAGCTGGGGCTGCAGCTCTGCCTCCAGTGGGCTTAGTGCCAAGAGAAAGAGGGAAAGGGCTTTAACCTGCTGAGAATGAGCTGACAGGGAGAATTTCAAACACAAAACAAACGCAGAAAAATGCTTCTGCTGCCTGCCTTGCTCCCCTCCTTGACTTTTTAAGTCAGTGTCCATACTCCTGGATGAGACTGTGACTGCTCCCAGACTTCTTCCACCTTCCCCAGGCACATCTGGCTGTGGCCAGCATCAGTGCAAGGTGCTGGAGGAGACAGACTGGGGCTTAATCCCCACCCAGGGCTGATCTGATCCCTGCAGACATGTGCTCCCTGATTTGATTAATCACAGATGATTCCTCACTGCTTTCCCTCTCTCCCCATCTCCAGCAGCAGCTCTCTGGGAGGACAAAACCCAGCGTGTTGGGTGTTCCTGTGGGAGCAGAGCATCTGTCCTCACCCCCTGGAATCCCTGCAGGAGCTGCACAGGGGTTAAGGATTAGCAAAGGTTCAGTTCTGTGGGTGCCAGGCAGCCTGGAGGTTTCTATCCCTACTCCACAGCCTGGCTTGCACTCTCCTAAAACCCTCCAGCAGCTCAGATCAGTGCTTCCTCTGGATCAAGGACATTTTATAGCCTCTGGAGCTTCCACTCTTCTGTGCCAACCTGGAGAGGTGCTGGCAACCCAAATCCTTCCTCTGTAGGATATTTTGGTTCTCCTCTATGCATTTGTGACTTCACCATTTGCACTCTCTAGTCCCAGTTTGGGGAGGGGGGACAGAGGGTCTGAGTGCTGCTGGGCTGACTGAGCAGGTTGGAAAAATCCCCATTAACTTCAGGGCTGGGAAGTGGCAGCCCTTGGGTGCTCCATCCCTCCTGAGAGGTTCCATCCTGACATCTAATAGAGAGATGTAATTAAAATTAACCTTACTCATAATTCCATGGCCTCAAACATGAGAGGGACATGGATCTGCTGGAGTGAGTCCAGAGGAGGCCACAAAGATCCTCCANATGGCAGGGGGTGGGAACAGGATGAGCTTTAAGGCTCCTTCCAACCCAAACCATTCCATGATTCTGTGGTTCTCTGAAAGCAGGAAGGTTACTATCCCCACCAGCTCTTCCATTACCTGTAACCATTACAATTCCAGGTTCTCTGATTTTCCACTGCAGACTCACACAGGTTTTACCAGGTCGTGCCTCAGCCTCAGGAAATCCTGGCATTGGCTGGATCACCTTTCATCAAATCTGACACCTCCTCACCTCCCAAAATCCTACCTGAAAAGCAGTCAATGCCCTGCCCATGACCCTCAAACAGATCATTGTCACCATCCCTGTGCCCCTATAGCCAGGCCAGTGGGACATCCCCATCCCCCTGTGGCAACGGCTTCAAAATCCAGCCTTGGATAATTGGTGCTGCTCTGTTTGTGAGCTACTGCTTTCGGTAATGAAAGCCTCTGTTCCAACCCAATTAGCTTGATATTCCAAAAAGGCAAAGGACAGAGCTGTGATAGCTCAGGGATAAAAATAGTTAGTGGATTTGGATTGGAGGGGAAAAAAGGGGGAAAACGTCACACAGACATCATAACCTTACAGCAGACCTCATCCCAGCTGTGTAATTGGGGACTGAGTGGAGAGAGGATTCACCAAGGATGCTGAGGATGCTGTGAAAAGGCCTTGCTCTCAGTGGCAGGGATGTATCCCACGTCATTCCCGCTGGGATGTGC
Source organism: Grantiella picta (assembly GCA_013397955.1). Lineage (NCBI taxonomy): Eukaryota > Metazoa > Chordata > Aves > Passeriformes > Meliphagidae > Grantiella > Grantiella picta. The sequence goes on along the minus strand of VZRM01002338.1, from coordinate 297,243 downwards.
ACTGGGAGTTGGAACACCAGCTGAGGGGAGACCTCATTTCGTCCTTCCACATCTTCCCAAGGGGAAGCAGAGGGCAGGACTGACCTCTTCACTCTCATGGCCGCTGACAGGACTCGAGGGAACGGCTGGAGCTGAGTCAGGGGAGGTTTAGGTTGGATATCAGGAAAATATTCTTGATCCAGAGGTTGGTTGGGCACTGCCCAGGCTCCCCAGGGAATGGTCACAGCCCCAAGGCTGCCAGAGCTCCAGGAGTGTTTGGATGACACTTGCAGGGATGCCCAGGGTGGGATTGTTGGGGTGTCTGTGCAGGGGCAGGAGGTGAACTCTGATCCTTGTGAGTCTCTTCCAGCTCAGGATTTCCTGTGATTCCATGAAATGCCCTCTCCAGGCACCCTGCACTGAGGGGCATCCCTCAGTGAGGAAATGCTGGAGCCTCCACTCCCTCCTTTATTTGCAGTGGGAGCCAAATCACCGAGGTGTTAAAGCCCACGTGTGAGCACCTCACGGCCTCGGCTCTCACCCAGGGCTGCTAAACCTGCATTTCCAGGGGGTTATCAGGCCGTAATCCCGGCTGCAATCCCAGCTGCCTTGCATAATGGGTTGCATTACATGTAATCCATGCACTAATACGCTCTGAGCAGCAGCCAGAGCCGATATTGGACTGTTTTCCTCGGAAAAACCACTCGCCCTGCTGCAGGCTGGAGCTTGGGGTGTGCCTGAGGACAGGCTTGGGGGGCTGCCTCCGCCAAATAAACCAAACCTGGTTGATTTATATTTATCTAAGCAAAAACTGGCATCTCTGGCAGTGCCCTAGGCCAGGCTGGTGTGGTGGGAAGTGTCTCTGCCCATGGCAGGGGTGTTGGAATGAGATGGGCTTTAAATTCCCTTCCAACCCAAACCATTGTAGGATTCTGTGTAACAATTATGGAATGTAAATGCATTCGGGATGTTAATATATGGCTACACAGCACAGAGACCATATATAGCAGACAGACCCTATATAACACAGAGGTAATATATAGCACATATAAACAATATATAGCACAAAACCAATATAAAGCACATAAACAATATATAGCACATTTCTGTGGCTGCAGGGAGGGATTTACACAGGGAAGGAGTATGAAGGCAGGAGGGTGAGGGCAGACATTCCCTAGAGCAATCCCTGACCACAGGTCCAGGAGGATTCAGAGCAGAAATCCCAATGGGGAAAAAAAATCAAAACAGCAAATATAGCTAAAACCCCATCCGTGGCAAAATAAAACTGACCGGATTTATGGATAGCATTTTAAATTAAAGGCTTTGCATAATGCACGGGGGTTGTGTTTTATTAGACTTGCAGCCAGAAGCAGGAAAAAGTCATGGCAAGAGGGAAGAAGGGGAGGACAAAGCTCAAATTCCCCACCCTGCCCACCTCCCTTCCAGGGTGGGAATGAGAGGGACACCATCCCAGTGCGAAACAAAGGGATGATGGCCATGGATGGTACGCGAATGAGGAGCAGGGGATTTAACCTGCTTTGAAAAATGTGTTAGAGCTGTGAGAGCTCCCTGTGTGTGTCTGGGGGGCAAAGCTCTGCCCCCCAGCACCTCCTCCACGGGCACAACCACTTTCCCCGGGTTGAAAGCACTTGTGTATCCTCACTGCAAAGGTATTTGCAGCCAGAGGAACCCAAACAAACTCTCTGATGATCCCAGGAGGTCATTAGCACTTTACAGCCTAAATTATCCCTTCCAGCAGCTACCCTCAGTTTTCCAATACTCCCGCGGCATCTTGCTAGGATCAGCTGTGTTGGCTTTTTTCTGCTGATCCAGGACTGAGTGAAACTTTCAGGCTCAAGGAAAAAAAAAACCTTAATTAAAGAGTTCATTTGAAAATAACATCCCCCACGATTCTTATTGAGGGATTGTGTTTCACGTGGCGTTTCGCACACCATTAAAACCGAAGAATTTTTGACCAGCCGACGGTTTTGGTTGGGAGTATCTGATGTTTTGCTTATATCTGTGTGTACTCCCATGTGCCAGCTATTGCCATCTGGGAAAAGCCTTTTACTACAGTGGATTTATCACACAGAGAAATAAGCTCAGTTGTCAACTTCTCTAATGAAGATGAGAGGCGCGGCACAGATCTAAAAGCAAAATGCTGTCCTGTATTCCCTATTAGGCTTGAATCCTGTCAGGTTTCTCCTGTGTCTCTATCTGTGTTCCCTTCTCCCAGACGTAATGAAAAGGAAACTGCGAGGCTGGAGGAAAAGGAACTATGCTGCTTCATTTGGAACAAAAAGGGATTTTTCTTTGCAAGAAAGCCCACTTGGCGAGTAGTTCAAAGATACTAAACTTTAGGAAGGAATTGTTCCCTGTGAGGATGCTGAGGCCCTGGCACAGATTCCCAGAGAAGCTGTGGCTGCCCCTGGATCCCTGGCAGTGTCCAAGGCCAGGTTGGACAGAGCTTGGAGCAACCTGGGATAGTGGAAGGTGTCCCTGGCCATGACAAGGGGTTGGAATAAGATTATCTTCAAGGCCCCAGTCTAGAAAATGGCTAACCTCAAACATATATTTCAGGCAAACCTGTTTAGTAAAGCTGAAATCACTGGGACTTCAGCCTGTGCTCCAATCCATGCTCCAGAGACAGGGCTTGCACTGCCACAGAGCTGGAGAGTCATGGGAAAGGGTTTGTCTTCCTTCTCTTCACAATGCTGGAATATTCCATAGCCCCAGGATGAAGCAGTGAGGGCATCTGTGTTTAAAGAAAACATGTTTAACACAGAGAGGTTTGTAGCTCAGGGCAAGAACAGCAGGAATGTTGCCTGTGTCGTTTCCCAGACTCCCCTCAGCCTCCTGCCCAATTTCAGCCTGCTCAGAAAATGCCAATGTCACAGAAAATAATAATATTAAAAGTAACCTCCCTCTCACACTGCACTTTGCAAGACTGTGACTGTCTGTTTAATGGCCATCACATATTTAAAAGTCTTCCAGTGGGCAGCTGTGGGTCTCCTGGTTTGCTGCACAAAAGTGTTATTCTTTCAGCAGTGTTTGTCCTTTGTATTCCCAAAGCCAGGGAATCCTCTCTCCCATTTCCCACAGCTCTGTGCTACAACAGCCCTGAGAAGCTGTGGCTGTCCCTGGATCCCTGGAAGTGTCCAAGATCAGGTTGGATGAGGCTTGGAGCAACCTGGGATTGTAGAAGGTGTCCCTGCTCATGGCAAAGGGATTGGAATGAGATGAGCTTTAAAAGAGCATGGCCTGAGGCACAGCTGGTTTGTATTGTATTTTATTTTATTTTATTTATTTTTTAAAGCCCTATTTCAGTGGTCCCTTAGTCACAGACTCATAAAAAAAGCACATTTCTTGTGACTGCACAGCAGTACGGACAGCAAACTGTCTGTCCTTGGCTAGAAAGCTCTTTCTGCCCAAATTTGTGCCAGATTGGCAAATCTTCTCATGATTATTTCATTTGTTGAGCTTCTGTGGCTGGAAACACAAGGAATTCTGTGAAATGTAAATTTTTGAGGCAAGGCCAGGCTGGATGGGGCTTCGGAGCAACCTGGGAGAGCAGAAGGTGTCCCTAGATATTTGGGGGTGGCTGAAAAACATCCCACCACCCCTAAAGCTTGGGAAAGCCACCAGAGACAGAAATCAGGCTGCTGGGGCTCATTTGGAGCTGATTCCCCAGGAATGGGGAAGAAAAAGCCAAATGTTTGCTGTTGTGTGTGCCCAGCTTTGCCAACCCAGCTCGTCTGAGGCAGCGAAAGAACAGAGATTTGCAGTAATTGAATGGAATAATAAACTGGAAATTTTAAACGTATTTCATTCAGAGATAAATTGGGCTGTAATTAAACGGTGTCAGTTAATGTCCTGCCCAGTGGATAGAGTAATTGCTTTTTTTTAAGAGGCAGCATGGTAATGTCTACTCATTCCTAAAGGGATAATGATGCTGATTTCCCCTACTGGAGGTGCAAAAAGGCACCCCTTGTGTCACAGCCCAGTGCAACAAACCCAAAAGTTCATTTTAATCACAAAACTACACTTCCTGCATCCCCTAATCCCTATCCAAAGCAGCCAGGAATCAGCACTGTTTTCACAGGAGAAACGTGGATTTTGTTCCTTTCCTGCCCCAAAGCTGAGGGATTTTTCTCACAGGAGGTTTTCTTTAAGGATTCAAAAGGGAAAGGGAACACCTTATCCTTAACTGCCTGCTCTGTGTCTGTACAAGACCACCAGTTTAACCAGTGTAACTACTGGGAGTTTAATGCCAGGGTTTCCAAAGAGCCTGAAAGAAACCCATTTTTGGATTTGTGGCATGAAGTTTATCCCAATTTACTCTCAGGCATCCCTGAAAACCTGGAAAACCTTGCAGCCTGAGTAGGAAAAGCATTTCCCAAAATTTTAAGGGCTCCCTGTCAATGTGCCCTCCTGACCAGCCAAAATGTTGGATTTTACATCCCCCATCATCTCTACCCCTTGCTCCCTGCTGAGTTAATTCCCCTCCCTCTGAGCTGCCCTCTCCTTTCATCCCTCTTTTAATGAGCTGAGTTGTAGTTAACAATTCTCCTCTTTAACTCAACAGGGGTAGGAACCAGGTGGAAATTCGGGGCTGATCCCTAAGGCTCCCTGCAAATTCAGTCCAAGCCAAGAGAGGGAATTTGCCACAGGTGCTGGAGGTAACTCCTCACGTGACTTATGGCTACACCAGCTAAGGGAGCCCTAAAAACATATTGATTTTCCAGGCAGCATCGCTTCCCTCCAAGCAACTCCAGGTTTCCTGGCTGTCGATTTTTCTGCACCTATTTTTTTTTTAGTTAGACTGGGAGCTTATTTTGCAAACAGAGCAGCTGAGGACTCGTAAATATGTATATATATGTCTTTATTTTTGCATGTGTGTGTGTATATATATATGTGTGTGTGTGTGTGTGTATATATATTTATATATGCGCACACAAACACATATATAGATTTGGATCTTCGCACCAGGCCGGATATTAGGGGAAATTTTTAGATTTTTGCAGCTTCCAGCACCCAGCACCTCCAGCCCAAGGGTGGAAGCTGGCAGGAGGTGAACCCAAAACGGAGCCCCTGTTTGGAGAGGAGCCGTGGTGTTCCTGAGGAGGAAGGATGGGGAGCAGCCCTCACCAGTTAATTTTAACAAAGCACACATTTTCCTGGCTCCGCCATGGACTTGCATATTTTAACTCCTATCTTCTGTTCAGCAGCTAAAAAGAGACTTTCATTCCCGTTTTGGCTGCTGTGCCTCGTTTCCCATGCCCAGGCTGTCACACAGGCTCTATTCTTGCAGCCACCCAGCGCTGATAACGGGAAAGACGAGACACCCCAGAGCTGCTCCCTCAAACAGGTGGGGTTTTCTGCAAGCACCAACTTCCACAAGCCCAGCACTGTTATGGCTGTGGCGAGTGAGGAATATGAATCAGCACGGAGGCTGAATTAGCTTTCTGCCCACAGTTCTTCCCAAGGAATTCTTACAGAGATATATTTGTGTTTAAGGAAGGAGATTAGAGGGAGCCATATAAATGCAATCCATCATCCACAATTAGAAATAAATGAGGGAAGGGGCAGGAGAAAGTTTCTCTCTTTTAGTCTTTTTACAGGATTATGTGTGTGTGTGTGTGTGTATATATGTATATATATACATATATGTGTGTGTATATATATGTATGTGTGTATGTATATATATGTGTGTGTGTATATATATATGTGTGTGTGTATATGTGTGTGTGTATAGATGTATATGTATATATATGTATATGTGTGTTTGCTATTATATATATAAAAATACATATGCTCTAATAGGTATATATAGTGATATATGTATCTGTATGCTATTATATATATCAATATATAGACACAGGCACACATAGATATATATACATATATATAAATATATTCGAGAATTTTTGTTGAAATTTTAACTATACACTATACTGTATATTTATATATCTATCATGCATAAATCCCTCTTTTAGATATAGATATTGATATATAGATTATATAGATATCTGCACATTGTACCTATACATGAGCAGCCAAAAGAAGCAGAGAACCTGCTTGCCTTGCCCAAGGCCCAACACATCATCACCCAAAGGAAGTTTTATCACAGAATTTCACCTTTTTTTTCCCTTAAAGACCCAGCTCCAGGAATCAAGTAAATCATTTGCAACCAGTTTTCTTCAAAAAGGCAACCAGAAAAAGCTGTTTAATCCCAAGTTTTATTCTTATTACCGTCATTTCATCATCCACATCTCACCATCAACATCCTGATGCCACACTGAGCTCCCAAAAGGAGCAGGACTTGGAGGCAGGAGAATTTTCAAGAGACTCCCCTCTACTGAAGGAAGGAACTGATGCATCAGCAGAAACCACACCTTAACTTAACCAAGACATAAATCACTGCAAAACTCAGATTTCACACCAACACACAGCCTCAGCACTCCTCTCCCTGTCTCTCCCAGGAGGAACTTTCAGGAGCACTGAACTTACCCAAAACGTTTTTAAAAAGAGCTTATTTGTTTGGAAAGTGTGGGAGGGGAAAGGCTCCTTTAAGGAGATTTAAAGTGAACACCATTAGCAGCACATTGTTCATTCAGCTCCTCTATCCATGACATGAGAACAAAATGATCTGATCTAAGCAAAACTTCTGGTTTCATAGCAACAACTAATATATACTTTCTTTTTCTTTTTTTTCTTTTTTTTTCTTTTTTTTTTT